>APFE031748444.1:794-14408 GCA_000404065.3 Pinus taeda
GTACATCGACAGTGGATGCTCGAAACATATGACAGGTGATAAAGAAAAACTTCAGTCATATAGTGCCTTAGAAAAGGAAAGGAAGGTCTCATTTGGAAATGACACTCCTGCACTCATAAAAGGTAAAGGCTCTGTTCTTTTGAAAGAAAAGGTCAAAGCTGGAAATGTTATGTATGTTGATGGATTAAAGCATAATCTATTGAGTGTTAGTCAAATGTGTGATCAAGTAAACGAGGTAGTATTTCGATCAAATGGATGTATTGTTCATGAGCTTGATACAGGAGAAATAGTGATCAAAGACATAAGAACTCCAAATAATTTATACATACTCAAGGGAGGACAACAACAATTCTATCTAAGCAAAGTGATGAACATTGGCTATGGCATAGAATATTGGGGCATCTAAGCTTCCCTCAGATAAGGAAAGCATGCAAATATCAGGTTGTTCGCGATCTTCCTGACATCAGAATTCCAGACAATACAATATGCAAATCATGTCAGTTTGGTAAGCAAACCAGAACCCATTTCCCTGAGAAGGAAGGATCAGCTAGTAAGCCACTTGAACTTGTCCATACTGATTTATGTGGTCCATCAAGGAAAAAGTCACCTCGTGGAGAAGAATACTTTATATTGTTCATTGACGATTTTTCCAAGATGTGTTGGATAGGACTTCTGAAGCATAAAGATGAAGCTTTCAAAAATTTCAAAGCTTTCAAAGCCTTGGTTGAAAATGAATCAGATCATGAAATCAAATGCCTCAGGTCTGATCGAGGAGGGGAATTTACCTCGAATGAATTTTTTGACTTTTGTGAAGAACATGGAACAAGAAGGGAATTCTCTACTGCAAGGACTCCTCAGCAAAATGGAGTGGTGGAAAGGATGAACAGAACAGTTCAACAAATGGCTTGTACTATGCTTGATGAGTCTAGAACTCTTGCAACCTTCTGGGGTGAAGCTACATTTGCTGCCATTACTATTCTCAACAAAACAAACATCCGGGTAAACAGCACTCAAACTCCTGATGAAATTTGGTATGGTAAGACTCCTACTATAAAATACTTCAAAGTCTTTGGAATAAAATGTTACATCAAAAGGACTGATGACAAGCTTGGCAAGTTTGAACCTAGAGCAGATGAAGGCATTCACCTTGGTTACTCTTCCCGAAGTAAAGGATATAAGTGTTACAATAAAAGACTTGGTTTTTTAAAGTATTGATGTGGTGGTTGATGAAGCAGGCAACAATCCAAAGCAGGTAAAATCCGAAGATTTAGAAGATGATGAGGACTATCCTTCAACATCAAATCAAACTAATGATGAAGAAGAAACCTATGAGGCACCAGAAGAATAGATAAGGGTAGAAGAAAAGACTCCATCCAGATACGTCCAAAAGAATCATCTAGAGACTCAAATTTTAGGGCAGAAAGAGGTAGGTGTACAAACAAGAAGAACTATTACAGAAGCTTCAAGCTATCTAGCATTTCTCTCCTCCATTGAACCACGAAATGTAAGTGAAGCATGCAAAGATGAATGTTGGGTCAAGGCCATGAATGAAGAACTTGAAAAGATTGAAAAGAATAACACTTGGGAGTTGGTTCCTAGACCAAATGATAAGAATGTCATAGGGACAAAATGGATATTCAAAAACAAGCTGAATGAAAATGGAGATGTTATTAGAAACAAGTCCAGACTTGTTTGTAAAGGGTATGCTCAACAAGAAGGTATAGACTTTGAAGAAAATTTTGCACCGGTTGCCAGACTTGAAGCCATAAGAATGTTCCTTGCTCTTTCTAGCTTTTAGAAATTCAAAGTATGTCAAATGGATGTGAAATCTGCCTTTCTAAATGGAGAATTAGAAGAAGAAGTGTATATTGAGCAACCAAATGGATTCATCCTTGGAAATGATCCAAAACTTGTATGCAAACTCAAAAAGGCTCTCTATGGCCTTAAACAGGCTCCAAGGGCTTGGTATTATCGTCTGGACAAATACCTCCATCAATAAGGTTTTTCAAAAGGATCAGCAGATAGCAATCTATATATAAAAATTGACAATGATAAGTTGCTAATACTTGTTGTGTATGTTGATGATGTCATCTTTGGTAGCAATGAAGAAGACATGAGTCAAAGCTTTTCCTTGGTGATGCAGAAAGAATTTGAAATGTCCCTGCTTGGTGAGCTCACATATTTTCTTGTTTTACAAGTCCAACAAAACAAAGATGGTATCTTTCTATCATAAACCAATTACCTCAAGCAGATCTTGAAGAAATATGGCATGGAAGATTCGAAACTAGTATGTACCCTTATGGTAACAGGATGCAGCCTCGGCGCAAATGATGAATCAGCAGTAGTACATCAACCAACCTATAGATCCATGATTGGTAGTCTGCTCTATCTGACAGGTACCTGACCAGACATCATGCATGTAGTGGGAATAGTTAGAAGATTCCAGGCAAATCCAAAAGAAGCACACCTTCAAGCAGTTAAAAGGATTTTCAAATATCTTCAGGGAACACAAAACTATGGCTTATGGTATCCTAGAGATACATATCTCACACTTCATACATATACAGATGCAGATTGGGCAGGAAGCGTGGATGACAGAAAAAGTACTAGTGGTGGTGCATTCTTTATGGGTTCCAGATTAGTGTCTTGGTTCAATAAGAAACAAAGTTCAATTGCATTATCTACAGCTGAAGCAGAATATGTGGTTGTTGCATCTTGTTGCACACAACTCCTTTGGATGATGCAAACATTGCAAGACATTCAAATCACTTGTACTCCACCTATCTCCATTTTATGTGATAATAAAAGTGTAATCATTATTTCAAAGAATCTTGTCATGCATTCCAAGACCAAGCACATACCTATCAAATATCATTTCTTCGGGAACAAGTGCTTGAACAAAAATTCAAATTGGAGTATGTTCCCTCCAAGGAACAGGTTGCTGATATATTCACCAAACCACTACCTAGAGAGACATTTCAATACCTCAGACAGAAGATGGGAGTAGTTGATGCATCATTTTGTTGTTGAACTTATTTGTTTCAGAGAACAATGGTTGTACGCGAGTTTCATGAATAGGATCCGCGTACATATGCCGGTTTCTGTGGATATATCCACGTATATTCTGGTTTGAAGAATATTAGTGGGCCAGACTCAGGATGAAAAGAGTCTGATATGGGTCTATCAGTGATCATCTGGCACAGGTTTAGGGGGAGCATATAATGCATTATCATTGTTGGCATTACCTTAGAAGATTTTGGTACAATTTCATAGTTGTTTTTTTATTCAGGAGGAACATGTGCAAAGGGAGACCTTGGTTGCTGGTTAGGATGGTGATTGACAGATGCTGCTGATGATACTTGTTGATGACTATCATAGTCTTGTCTTAGATATTTAATCTCTATGTCATGTATTTATTATCAAGGTTAGGTAACGACCTATCTTGTTTCCCCACTATCCCTGGGATGGATGATGTAATGTTATTGTTTTATCATGTATAAGATTTTGGTGTATCCCCACTTGGTTGGGTGGATGAGTCAATATTGGTATATCCCCACTTAGTTGGGAGATGGATGTATGTATGAGCCTTTGGTGGTAGGAATGTCATTTATGATGTATAGATTCATGTTCTTGTAGAGCATCTGTTTGCAAACCTTGCTTATAGTCAGAACAACACACTTCAGCAGAGCAGAGATTTCAACATGTACTAAGAGGGAGCATGGACGGGTTGGTACATCTTGGCATATACAAAGGGGGAGCTCAATCAGAGATTTCAGCAGGTACTCAGGGGGAGTATGGACAGCAGAATGTATATCAAGGAAGAGAATATCTTGGTCCGCCCTTTGCCCTTAATGTCAACGGGGGAGAGTGACTTGGTGTGGTTGTTGCCATCAAGTCCAAAGGGGGAGATTATTGGCATTATGATACAGGTATGATACAGGTGTTGTCCTTGATGGAAACTCACTTAGAGGTATGATACAGGTGTTGTCCTTGATGACAACTCACTCAGATGACAATTCAGGATCACAGGCTCTCAGAATAAAGGAAAAGGAGGTATACGCAGATTCATGTTGACCAAGCCGCGTATACACGCAGATTCACAAACCAAAAGGCAAGTATGCGTATACACGCACTTTCATGCACAAAAAAGCGCGTACAATTTGGAAAGCTTGGTTTTTGGTCCTTGGTATTCGGACCTATGGTTTTGGACCATGGTACCTCGTCTGAAGTGTTGAACCCAGGTATTGGTTGTAAGTGGTTTTGGACCATGATATTGAGTAAGGCCTAAGACTATAAAAGGGGAAGGAGATCATGATGCAAAGGCACTCAAGTATTGGATATCTTATGAAGAACAAGATCTAGAATATTGGTCATTGGGTTATGGTGCATAGCTGGATTTGAATCAAGGAGGAACTTGAGCGCTAGGAGAAGGATAAGTTCTATTGATGGGTCAAGATCTTAAGGCTTGAAGAGAAGTATCTTTGTGTGATTTTGATCTATTATATTTGGCGCATGAATTGATCTATAAATCTGATGGTCTGGGTATAACTAATGTCTGAATAATTGAAAAAGGTAAATTATCTCTTATAGATCTGTATGCAGGTTCAACATATCAAAAGCACGTATACACGCTAGTTCGGTAATTGAAAATGGCGTATACGCAAGTTTGCATTAATATAATAGCATATGCATGCAATTTCTACATATTGAAGTAGCGTACGTCTCATAAAATATGTTTTGGCTACTTCTGTTTAATGCTGCAGTGGTCTGGGTTCAGGATTGGTTTCTAATTATTGTTACTATATTCTGGTTACAGCATTCAGAGAAGTGATTGTTTGATTCAGTTTTTAGTGGGTGCAAAGGAGATTGTTTGATGCAGATATATTTGATGTTTGATTGATGTTATTGATGGATCCAGTCTGAAAATTTATGCACCTACGTACTAGTGCATCAACTAGTACAAGAGCTAAGGGGGTTGTAGATCCCTTCCAGGAGAAGCTGGAGAATGAGAGAAGGTTGTAGCCTTCTACAGGTAGAAACCTGCTACTGGTATAAAATTGCACCAGTACAGAAATATTGTAAAAGAAGTTTCTTATTAAAAGAAGATAGAGACAAATTGCAGCAGGTGGTTTTCACCCACATTGGGTTTCCACCTTATATCTTGTGTTCATGTGTGTGATTGCCTGTACTGTTTACTACACTTGATTACTGTTTTTATGGTTCTAATACACAAATTAAGATCAGCTAACTAAATTACAAGTCTGCAAGATATACAGGGATTTCCCCAAACACAGTTGCGTATATACGCAGGTTTAATTAACAGAAGTAGTGTATATCAATTTGTTTATGGAAATGGAAAATTGTTAAATAGCTAATACTGATTCCCCCCCCCCCACCCCCAGTATTATTCCCAACAAATACATCCTGTAGGTGGATTGTATTCCCTTGATTTAATTAGAGAGACATTGCCTACACCTTTCACGGGATATTTCATATTATCTCCAAGGACAATTTCCAAGTTGGTTTCTTTCTCTATCAGATTATGGAGAACTTATTTGTAACCAGTGAAGTACCTTGAGGCACCACTATCAATAAGCCAATTTCCCAGCGAGTCCGAAGGAGCAAAGGTAGATAGAGCAGCTGGTAGATAATATTCATCCTGATTATTGTCAACAGTGTTAGATTCATACCTGGAATTTCTTGCCTTCTTGAATGGTTGTCCTCTTCCTTGATTTCCAGCACTCCTTTTGCCTCGGCCATTTGACCTGCCATTTCTTTGATTGCCTTGAGAGGGATTTTGATCATCATCTCGATGTGAGTTCCTTTTATCAGGACACTCCCTTGCATAATGACCTGGTTTATTGCAATGGTAGCATTGTCCTTTTCCACCCTTTGGTCCAGCCTTCCTTTTGGATTTAGCCCTAGAATGGTTTCTTCTTTTAGCATGAGAAGAAAAGTTAGCGGGATGACCTGCAAGTGTGGGCATTTCTTGTTCTTCCATCCTAGCTTCTTCTTGAATGCATCTTGCCATTAATTCCTCAAATCCAAGAATTACATTATTGTTGAGGAGAGTAGTCCTGAATACATACCATTGAGATGGTAGTCCTCCAAGAGTTGTGAGTGTCATTTCCCTGTTAGGAATTACTTCCTCGATAGATAGGAGATCGTTCTTGATCTCGATGATTCTTAAGAAATATGCTTGCATATTTTCATATTTGTCGTTCTTAATTTCTTTCAGCTTATTTCTAAGAAACGGAACTTGATTTGCATCATTAACTTTAAATAAACTCACTAGTCTATTGTAGATTTCCTTGGAGATGTTCAGCTCAGAAACATAGGCCACCAAGCGCTTATCGATAGAGTCCCTGATGATCTTCTTTGATTTGACTTCTCCGGATTTCCATTTGTTTCTGGCAACAACGGGTGCATTTGATGGAGGCTCAACAATATTGCCTCTCACATGGTCCAACACACCTTTATCTTCTAAAGTTAGATCGAGAGACATCTTCCATTCATGATAGTCATACTTCTCATCGAGCTTGTCTTCGGCGGGAAAGAGTGTTGAGGACCCCATAGTTCTTTTAGGATAGCCTTGCCAATCTTCTCATCAGTGATTGCTCTAGCTCTTTCTCGAGCTTTGTCTTCACCTCAGCTCTGATACCATGTTAATATGGTATGTTGTATGCTTAGAGTAGTTTACTTATCTTTCTTATTATTATCCACATGTTAGCAATCACATGTACATTAAGTAAAGTGCAGATAGAACATTAAACGATCGACAGAAAATAAGCCAAGACAAGAGACACAAGATGTGGCAGCTAGCCAAGGAAAAACCCCAATAGGGGGAAACCATTTGATCAAATCTTCTTTTATCTTCAATAATTCAGCAAAGAGAAATAGTACAAAAATATGATTTACATCAGCAGTAGCAAACCCTAGATCAGCCCTAAACTAGGGCAGTCAATATCTTGCAAACTGACCGTCGAATCGCCTTGATTCCTTCACCAAACAATGCGGCCTTCCAAAGAGAGTTAGGTTCACCTACTGTGCAGTCCAGAGAGAGAGAATGATGGTCAACGCTGGTCAAACTTCCGATCTGCAGTTGCAGCCCTAAATTCTATGTCCTTCCTTCCACACGTGTGAGAGAAGAGTCTTTTCTACGCAAGAGAGAGAAGAGACTCTTTTCTGCATAGGAGAGAGAGATGTGATGAGAGTGAAGTGTGAAAATGAGGAGAATACTCCTTGTATTTATATGCAAAACGTTAGGGTTGAATAGATGCGACTGTTGGGCTTCTGAGCCTACGTAAGTTGCTAGCCAACTTTGACAATTTGTCCATAATCAAAATAAATTCATATCTCCATAAATACTTATCGGAATCAGAGGATCTTTAGATCAATCCTACACCTCTCGATGAGAGGAATCTAGTAAAAGTATTATCATCCATGAATAAGGTGACCCACATGAATTTTGGCCCTACTTGCCAATTTTAACGCGGTCTCTACAAGCTCAGTCATTAGAGCCATGTAGCCAATGGACCTCTCAGGTGACCTCCTTTGGCTTCACAAATTTGAAGGAGCTCCCACATTCTCCCTCGCATCCTGCACCAATCTATTTGCTTCCAGTTCTCTTTCTACCTTCTCTGGATGGTTCTACTTGAGTGGGTGTCTCCACTCTTCCTCCTCTCTACTCCTCCATTTGTGGTTGCTCCACTTCCTGAGGCTCCTCCTTTGGAGATAAAAACTCCTCTTCTGGTGGGATTTGTAGCTCCCTCTCACGAGAGCATCTCATTGGTTTATCTTCATCAAAATTTAGATCCCTTCACACAATTGTCATTCTGAGGGAAGGTAAGTATACCCGGTAATTATGTGGAGTTTCATTGTAACCAAAAAAAACTCTCAACTTTATTATCAGCTCAATTTTCTTCCTCAAATCGTTGGAGACATGGCAGTAAACAGAGGCTCCACAAATTATGAAATGAGACACATCCGACTTTCTCCAAGAAGGCCTCCTCCAATGTAATCATACCAAGAATCTGATGAGGACCCTAGTTCTGTAAGTAGTTTGTTGTGTTACATGCCTCTGCCACAAATGCAATGGCAAGCCTTAGTCATGTAGCTTAGCTCTCGTAGCTCCCACAATGCTCCAATTATTTCTCTCAGCCATCCCATTTTGTTATGGATTGTGGGGAGCTTTCATTTATCTTTGAATTCCTTCTTTGGCACAAAATTCCTTGAATTAATTCGAAACATACTCACCTCCATTGTCGTTCCTAAGAGGCTTCACCTTCTTGTTAGTCTCTTTCTCAACAAGCGCCTTGAATTCTACAAATTTTGAGAACGTCTCATCCTTCTTCCGCATAAAGACGATCCAACACTTTCTTGAGAAATCATCAATAAAAATAACATAGTACTTATGTCTGGAAATGGAGGCTATCGAAAAGGGTCCACAAACATTAGAGCAGACTCTCTCCAAAACTACATTTTCTTTGTTGTCTCGGTCATGGAATGTGGATTTTACATACTTCCCCAAGGTACAACCCTTACAGACATCTTACTACTCAAGTGATCCTTTAGGGAGGCCAGTGGTTATTTGATGCATAATTTTTAAGGCACCATGATGCAAATGACCCAATATCATGTGCCAGAGTTCACCAACATCTTGACTCTGCACTTTCTTTGCCTTACTCCTTAATGCAGCAGTAGCTATGTGTCTGGGAAAGGCTTTCCCTTTATTGAAGATTGCAACATAGCCATGATCTTCCAAAACTACTATAGAGATTAGAATCTTCTTCAAGCCTGGTACGGACATTACATGTTTGAGGCAAAGAGGAGATCTTGACTCCCTCTTAAAGGTTACTGTACCTTCTGTTGTCCCCAAGTTCAATATGCATCTGGAGATCTTTCTCCTCCAGGTCACTGATAAACTCTTTACACCCTGTCATGTGGAACGAGGCACCTATGTCTAAGTACCACACACTCCCCATCACAGTATTAACCATGCATGCGATCAGGGTGAATTCTAACTCAAATTGTGAAGCCAATGCTTCACTTGCTACTCCTCCCTAGACTTTTTGTGTGGAAACTTTGTAGCATAGTGTCTGAATTCATGACAATTGAAGCATTTTATTTTGGAAAAGTCTTTCTTCTTGCCCCTTTGGCTGTATTCTAGTTTGGTTTGAGATTTCTTCCCTTTACCCTTCTTTATTTTTCCAACCAATGCAATTTTTTCTTCAACCTCTCCCTTAGATGAACTTCCAACTTTGGTATTTCACTTGATTTCTTCTTGTACCAAATTAGACCATAAGCGTTCCCAATTCGGTAATTTATCCCTCTTGTTCACCAAGCCTTGGTAGATATGCTATCTTTTGGGAAGGCCTATAAGGGATAGGTTCATGAGGTCATCTTTTGCAACATTCACACCAACCCCTCCAAGCTCATCTCGAACTTGTGTAAATCTGGTGAGATACTATGGAATAGTATCATTCTTCTACATCTTAATGTTTTGAAGTTTGTCTTTGAGGGCCAGTTTTGAAGTTTGCGAACATGGTTCTAAATGGTTCCAAATTGTGAAATGAGTTTCTTTCCCATGGATATTTGAGATAATGTGGTCTCTCACTCCCTCCCGAATTATTCTCCTCGACTTGGCTACATCTTTCTTCGATTGGGCTAGGTTTTGGGCATTAGTTGATCCTGGTTTTGGACTGTTTGTCTTGACATAATCCAGAAACCTATTATCATCAAGCATTGCATCCATGTGATCCTTCCAGGCAATGAAATTTGTGCTGCCTTCCAAGGCATACTCTAATCTCATACCATTGAACGAAATTTTCTCAATCCTAAAGAAATCGTGCTACACTGAAGCTGCAAATTTGAACCTCCTGAGGAACAGCTTCGAAATTATTTTTCTAACATGAATCTTTCTCTGATACCATGTATAAATATGGTGATAGAATTGAAACTAGTCAAGAAATTTAACCTAAATCAAGAGACATAATTCTACTCTATTTCTCTGTGGAAATTAATTCACAATTTAGAACCATGTTCGCAAACATGCATCAATCACACACACACAGGTACACATATTTATCTTGGGGAAACCAACTGGTAAAAACCCCTTATGCCTACTTGCACTAATAAAATTAATATATAATTTATTACAATTGCTTGCTCGCTCTGAGCTCAACTTGCAAGTGAATAACTATTCTCTCTACTCAATGAAAATCTCTAACCTAGACTTAATCAATTTCTGCCTCCACCCGAGCTCCTATTTCCTTGCGCAATTCCTGAGGACATTAGCCCATATTAGTATAGGGGGTTTACACTGTGCATTATATTAGATATCATTTTGGGATTCAACTGCGTTAAGTAAGTCATTCACGTATGACAATTTCCTCAAAATTGAATGTGCAATTCCCAAGGATTGATCCTTGATTGCATGCAACACCTATACACTCAAAACTAGTCTACAACTGATGTTATACTACCTTGGAATATCCACCAAAATTGAGCAATTCGAATTCCTTGCATGCATGAGCTATTTTTGGTTGATTTCTCAGTCAACTATATGATCATTGAGTTAGACTATTGTCCCAATGCACAACTAACCTCCAACTAGTTCTATCAACTGTTAGAACTAGTTTAATTGAGTACAACTGAAAATAATTGAACTGGATTGCTACAAATTAGCAATCACACATGCATAACTGAATTCCAAACCCTCTAACTCAAATTTACTGATGTAACTAAGTGACAAGAGCCATGTCACCTCAGTTAATTGCCTCCAAGTTGTTTGCTGATGTGGAAATTTCGAATTTTCTCAATTTGACCAAGGCTAAGTCGAATTGAGCCTTTCTTACTACAATTTTTCAACATTGGTGTGTGGAGAGCCAAGGAGGAACTAGTTGTCACATATCCATTTTCCACTACATGTAAGTTTTAAGGGGATGGGACGGGAGGCATGAAGAGCCACATTTTGTCAAGGGTGCAGAATGAAGTAGAAACTTAGTGATGGGTGACAAGGTAATTAATGCAAGACTTGAGATGACAAGGGTAGGTGGAGCATGTCCCCCTCCTTAATTCAAATTATGGGATGCTCCCTTAAACCATCCAACCAAATGATGATAAGAGATGTAGCCTTGTGGTCATCGATGGCATTCCTACTTGTTGGTCATTTCCTCCACTCTACTAATATGAAGGGACATCATTCAAGAATGTGCCTTCATTTTCTATTTTATCAACCATTGAGTTAAAGGTGACACCATTCAGGAAGGTGACTTTATTTTCTTTTTTATCCACCATTAAGTTAAAGGTGACATTCATTCAAAATGTGCCTTCATTTTCTATTTTATCCACCATTTAGTTAAAGGTGACACTCGTTCAAGAATGTGCCTTCATTTTCTATTTTATCCACCATTGAGTTATTAAAATGAAGCGCATGAAGTATGTTGACTAATTTGAAACTCCAAAGGATATTCTTGTTTTAAATAATGATTTTGACTGAAGGTGAGGAGATACCTCCTTTGTTGCAAAGGATGTTAATAATAAAGGAAAAGTTTGAAAGGGACCTTCCATTATATGTTAGCATGGCATGTCGAGAACAAAAGGTGGGGAATGGATAAGTTAATATGTGAATTCTTTCTTTGTTGTTCCCCTAGCAATATCTAAGGCAATATCATATATCTACTATATCCACCAAACCTATCAATTCAAATTCCTACCAGTAGTGCTAGAGGTGAAAGGAGATCTCAAGGGCCACAAACTAGTCAAGTAGAGAATATTCACAAATCCTTAAATAAGAGTAAGAAGGCTTATTATCTATGTATTAACAATATACCGGTTCATATAACTAAAAAGATGAGGGATCAACTAGTTGGTTAGTTCCAACCACCATGATTCTCCTTGTTCGGTATTTGAAGAGAAACTTGAATTCTTGGAATGTTACTAGGCTTCACGCCTCATTACTGGTTTCCACCTTGATCCCCCATGCAAATGTTATTATTTATTTTCCATTAGGTTCCATGATGATCTCCCAACCCCCCCCCCCCCAACATCCCCACTTCCACACCTACTTTTGTATCCATCTCAAGCCTTTATGCATGTGTTTCCCACAAAATTTTGAAAAAGGCAGAAGAACAATCAACATTATATGGGAATTAAATGACATAGAGGGTAGGAATGCATCAAATTTTAGGGAGTTATCCAGTATGGGAGTAAACCACTTTCTCTCTTTATTCTCGGCTCCTAATGTTTCCTCTCTAGCAGAGATCCTTAATGTGGCAAATCATTTCACAAGATTTGCAGATGAGGTGGAAAATAGAATGTTTATGGAACCACTCTCCTCTAAATCAATCTCCTTAGAGGAGATTGGGAAAGTTCTCCAAGGATTCCAAAATGATAAAAGTTTGTACCTTGATGTATGTCCCATCGAATTATACATAGAATTATTTTACCTTATTGGACAAGATTTGCTCAAACTTGTTGAAGAGAGTCAGAATCTAGGAAGGATATATGAGGCCTTTAACTCCACCTTTCTGGAACTCATACCAAATTTAGATAACCCTATTTATTTTGATGATTTCAGACAAATTTTTTAATGCAACTTCATTTACAAAATTATTGCTAATATTATTGCAAATTGGCTAAAGCTAATCATCTCTCAAAATATCTCTAGGGAATAATTTGTTAAAATATGTAACTAGGTTCGGTCATCATAATGATATATGTAATCATGATTTTATGTATTTGATGTAATGAGTAAAATAAATTTATTATTTTTATTCTTGAGACATGGGTTTCATGCTCAAGGAATTTTATTATAGGTCAAGCTCCCATTGAGAGCTTCTAGGGCTTTTCAATCTACAAGTCGAGAAAGTCATTATCGTGTATGAAAGACCCTTCTTAGGCATGTTACATATTGTAAATAAAAATGTATTTAATTCAAAAGACCTTATCAAGTCGGCCTACACACATGGATAAGTCACTCCAAAAAGGGACAATGTGACCCAGTAAGAAGACCTATATAAAGGAGACTTCGACCTCACTTGAAAAAAACACTCAAGCATCAAGAAGTTTGATCACAAAGAGAGAAAGGTACAAATAAAGGAAGGACGAAGGAAGAAGAAAGCGGACAAAATTTTGGATATTTTTTGGGCTACTTCTCTACACACGTGTGAAGGAAATAGGTCAATTATTGCAGCAGTGTTGTGGTAAAAACACAATCTCCCCATTATTCACTTAATTCTCATTATGGGGACCCTTTGATTGAATGGTTGGTCATATTACTATTTTATTTTGAGCATTTAGAATGCTTCAATGAGTTCAATAATTTCCTATCTTCCTATCATAACCTTTTTATCTCATTTAGTTGTTTGGTTTGCAAATGGTGCCTAAAAGAAGATTGGGTATTTTCATTGCCTTGGCCTACTAAATGTAAAAATGTACATTAATTTTGTTTTATAAACTTGTACATTTGTAAATAATAAACTTTTATTTGTAAATATTAGTTTTATTTGTTTTATTTTAATTTTTAATCAATTTGATTAGTTATGAAAGTAGCCCCTGAGACCAAGATCTATTGTAAAGTGGTTGTAGGCCATAGCCCTTTATCTTAAAGCA
>APFE031748444.1:14713-26079 GCA_000404065.3 Pinus taeda
GAAGGAATCCCTAAGAATCCCTGATACCCAAAAGTCCTAAACCTCATACCAAACGGCTGCAATTCATTTACATATTATAAACTATGAGTATTCAGAAGGACCCACATGCCACATCATTACTTCCACTCTCGAGTATCGGCGATCTGAGATTTTCAGCTTTGCAAGCTTTTAAAAACTCTGATCTCCAATAATCGATATAACCTCCCGCTTCAACCCCCAATATTCTCTCCATGTTGATATCCCAATGTGCCTACCTCTCTGACTTCCGATATTCATATCCCTCTGACCACTGATATTCCGATAACCAATTCTTCTGACCTCTGATATAATATTCACTCTGACTTTTGATATGTACTAATATCTGATATGTCAGACCCGATATGATTTAAGATTTGGTTTGATTGTGAAATCAAATATGCTCGTATATCGAAACTTTTGAAATGGCACACATCTAAAATCTTCGATAAGACCTAACCTTTTGATCTTCGACATGGTTGCAGATTTGATGGGCTTTATCACAATGATTTAATAAAAAATATCATCCGATCTATATCATATTTCCACAATATCGTAACTTTGGCTATGTTGCGATTGTTTCAAAACCTCTTATATCCATTTCTCTAATACTTATCATTTTTTGCCATGTGTCACTCTTGCTCCAAGCATTATTATTATTATTATAAATTCAAAAGCTACTCAATTAATTTAAAAGGGTCTCTTTCCATAAGTATAGCTTAACGCATTTTTATAGTTTAATCTATATTTTCGCTATTTTAATATAAAATCCAATTTTTTACCATTGACTTTGTTTTATGTTTGACAGGGAGGCTTCCAAGGCCGAAGAAGAAAAAGATCCAGTCAAAGAAACTCCTCCAGGTGGCACAAAACAAACTTAAAATGGGAAAGGGTAGTTGAAGTTGTTATTCAAATATCACCATGCCTGTGAATTCCACCTATCAGATCCAAGCAAGTGTTACAATCTTATCAAGGTGCTCACCAAGATGGGCATTTTCTTAACCATGGCAATCTATATTCAACCAGAGCTCCAACAGAAGCATAATCTCTAGATCTATATTCTTTTAATAAACTTTGATGTTGAGATATGTGGGGGGATTGTTATTATTTCTCCTTGCATAAATACGACTTCTTGTATAAGTCCTGGCGGGGAAAATGCACAAGATATAGTATAGAATAGAATAGAGAGGCATTATTAGAATAGGAGATTCTTTCGCAGATCTGTGATTTATGTGGTTGGGGTTTGGTCTCTTTCAATTCTGAGTTATGTAAAGAGAAGCAGGGTCTCCACTATTGTAGTTTTTGTTTCTACCAGCAGGGTTCATAACTTGGAGGAGGCTTGTTGAAGATCAAATCTTGTATTGAGCAGGAGAGGAGGTTTGACTAGTTTGTATAAAGATACTATTATTTTTAATAACAAATTACATTCCTTTTTGGTAGCAGAATTATGTCTACGAAATTTATATTGTGCACTACTGTCAATATTGATTCTTATATTGTAGATTAGCTATTTTATCTTCAGTACAAAAATATGTTATCATTTATCTCTTTCCATTACTTATTAAGATCAAATTTCTAAGTAACTATTTACTCATAAATCTCCTAGCTTATTCTGATTTAATAACCAGTAACGTTATGTGAACTAATTCCTAATGTTATTGGTTCATTGTTTTTTGTTTTCATTAACATTATGTGAACTACTTCCTAATGTTAATGATTCAGCATTTTATGATTAATTGATCTCTTAAACATAGAATGATAAACAATTACAATGTCAGTTAAATGAACTATTTCTTTAACCAGATATTCACCATAATTTTTTCATGTTAATATCCCAATTATTATTAGTCTTTCTCTTGGTTTCATGGAGGACTAATCCTTCATCCAATCGGGATAGTCTTAGGGAATATATATTTATATCTTCATTTAGTTTAAAGACCACATTTCTAGAAGTCCTCTTCTTAAAGAGGCAAAGCATTAGAAGTGGTTTGGTTGAGCCACAAAGTCAGCTTAAGGATCATTCTCTTGCCTGATTAGCAAGGAGAATCAATTCGATGTCTTTTCTATGTTGGTATATGAAGGTCATACTTTAAGCCATTAGAGATAGGGAGAATGTAATTGGACCTAATATAACAAGTTGGAACCACTACTTCAACGTAAAAGGAGCTTATTTAAGTTCCTGACTGGGTGGTCTCCCTTAGAATGTTGAAGGGTCATTTTCCCGATCAACATTTTTTGTGTTAGAAGGAGGGCTTGTTTTAAATTGTTTGTTAAAGTTTTTATTGCAAAATTTTAAACTTTGAATTATGGGTTCCTCCAAAAAACCTCCTCAGAGTTTCTTTAGTGTATCACAATCAAACACAACTCCAATCAAGGGATTTAAAACATTGTCAAAGTTAAATTTCAATGGTAATTCTTCTGCCTTGAATTACATTTTTCAATTCATTTCAAATTCTCAAAAATTTAATATTGATGGGGTTGATTTTGGTAGGATTTTCACATATACTTTGACAAGACAAGCAAAATATTCAATACATAGTTGGGATGAGTTTGCAGCGATGTTCGTTTAGGATTTTCAACGATACAACTACAAAAAGCTGTGCAAACAACTACTTGAATTGTGTAGGACAGAAGGTGAGCTCTTGGATCAATTTTCAGTTAAATTGAAATTGACATTAATGCTCTTTAAATCCAATGACTTACCTCCTAAACATCAATTAACAAGTATGTTTAAGTATTTAATTTCTCTTCCTTGTAATTCTAATGAAGAACCAGATACCAAGGAAGACACTAATAAATTTATTTATGACAACGAAAATATTGAAGTTGACTCTACTTCATCTACAAAATGTGTTTTAATTGACTCCCAATCCTCAAATGAATATGTTTTTGAAAGTGAAAAAGATAACAGTTCAAACACTTCCTCTCATAGTCATAATGATTTCAATGATTATAAATCAATTTCGATTTCTCAATCCTACAATGATAATGTACCTTCTTGCAATTTTAATCTTGAGGATAATAACGATTTTAAATTCATAATCACTTGTAAAAAGGAAATCTTTGTAAACAAACTTCCATTGTTTTGTAACATAATTTGTAACATAAATGTATATTACAAATTATCTTTCTCTTATTCTTTTCCGTTTCTTTCTTTGTTCAAATTATTTTTTATTTTGTGCACATACTACACTAACATCTTGAGCAACAAAGTTCCACACTCTTGTCAAATGCATTAATTAGTACATGCAATAATCGATTTCAAAATTTCAATCATCCATTTAAATTGTTTCTTAGCTTGAGGTTCTATCTTATGATTGGACAGTTGATTTCAAATTTCCAAATGCATTTTACACGAATGATAACACTCAAGAGTACATCTATCCAATTTGACCAGCCATGCGTTCTTTTCAGAAATCTTCCTCATTGTTATCCACTCGATTCTTTTGAAAAGAAGATTTCTGATTTTTCTTTTTCTTTACAGCAACCTTTCATTTGCAAAGATTTAACATTTAATACTAGTTTTCTATTTCCTCTTTCTTTGAATTATTTTCAAACATCTAAATCGCATCCTTATCTTCATGATCTTATAGACAAATATTTGGAAGAGTTTCAAGGGAAGTATTTTGTAAATAATTTTATTTTTATTTTTTCAATTTTAAAAGTACATGGTGTGTTTCATTTTTATTTTACTGTTTCAGCTACATTTTTATTTTTGTTGATATTTGTTGTTTGCATGCATGCAGTAAACAAAGCACTTGAATGGTTGCACTAGAAATTTGATCTTACCTAGTCATAATCTACTTTTTAGATTAGGATTAGGAATAGATCAAATTCATTTTTTATTAATGTTTTGTAGATAGAATAAAAAGATGTTTTTTGAACATTTTAAAATACATGGAAGAAGATGAAGACTATTGAGGTAAACTTATTATCAAATTATTCCATGTATGCATTTGCATTTTTATTGTCATCTATTAGCGTTTTTATTTCAATTTGTTATTTTCATCTTTACTTTTTTTGTTTCTTATATTTTTGTTGTTCTTTTTGTAGGCTTTTGTTTGATCCAGCTTCTGCGAATAAGACAGTTGTGATAAACATAAATGCTAAATAGCCTTACTCAGGGAGTTTTCCTTAACTTTTAATTTTCCTTATCATTTTCGAGGTATGTTTTTAAAGCAAATCTTGATTAAGGAAATAAATCCCTATTAAGATGTCAAATGCAATTTTTAATCATAACTCTTCATTAGGTAGTTTTTAACAAAATCTTGAATAAGAAACTCATTTAACAAGACAACATTTTACTTGAAAAATACATAACAAGATCTTAAATTTCGTATGTCAGGATATTAAGGAAATAAATCCCTATTAAGCTCTCAAATGAAATTTTTAATCATAACTCTTCATTAGGGAGTTTTTAACAAAATCTTGAATAAGAAACTCATTTAACAAGACAACATTTTACTTGACAAATACATAACAAGATCTTAAATTTCGTATGTCAGGATATTGCTTTTATCTTATTTGAGTTGTGCCTATTTCATGATTTTGCTTGTAATGAAATTCATTGGTTTACATTTCTCTTTGCTCCTTTTAGACCTGATTTCACGACATCACATTTTGATTCCTTTTGAAAATCCCCTTGTGTGTGCTTTTGGTGATATTGCCAACCTTTTAGCTGGAGGGCCTTTTCCACCCACCTTTGGTCTGATATATGGGAAATATTTACTCTTATTTAATGAAATCCATTGGCAAAAAGGAAGAATATAAGGTTAATTATCAAATTGCTATCTTTCATATGTAGGTTTTAACCCCGTACAGAAATTACCTACATATGAATTCTAAAAAACAGAAAATAAACAAAGGTGAGAGCATAACACATAAAACAAATAAACACAAAGATTTTCCCCTAGATCCCAAAATCGGGACTACCAGATTGATTTTTCATTATATTCATTTCAATGTTACAATACATGTATATACATGTTGAAGCATCCAAAACCATGGACCGAAAACCATCGTGCCCAAAACCATGTGCGAAAACCATGCACAAAACCATAGGTAGGTCTGCACACCTAATATAGTGTCCAAAAATAAATCCCCGGGGCGCTGCCCTGGACCCTGTAGAGGGGGGCTAACTACCCCCCCCTAACCCCCCAATACACTAGGTGAGCTAGTTGTGGAAAGAATATAACACAACCCAACATTCTCCCACTTGTTGCTTTCTTTCCGCATGGGACCACAGGAGAGCTTAGTCATTTATGAAACCCTGCAATGCCCATTGTTTCTCTACACCAAGAGAACTTCTCAAAGCTCACATATTTTTCCAATGCATCTGCAGTATTCTTCATAGTGTCCACCTTTACTAGCAACACCTTTTTTTCTTCTATCATATCCCTCACAAAGTGATATTGAACATCAATGTGCTTTGTATTTGAATGGTAAGCAGGATTCTTTGCCAAGGAAATTGCACTTTGGTTGTCACATTCTATCCTTATAGCTCCCTATACTAACCCCATACTTGAACGCAATCTCTGAAACCAAACTACTTCCTTGCTTGCATGAGTGGTTGTGATGTATTACGCCTCTATAGTTGAAAGTGCCACTACAGACTGTCTCTTACTCATCCAACTAACTGCACCTCCAAACAGGTTAAACACATACCCACTTGTAGATTTTCTTTGATCCAGATCTCTAGCCCAGTGTGCATCAACAAAGCCACGGAGTCTAAAACTTTGTCCAAGCCTAGTCTTCCTTGGTAGCACAAACCATAATCACTAGTGCCACGCAAATACCTGAAAACCGCTTCATTGTTGTCCAATGTTCCTTCCCTGGTTTTGACATAAACATGCTCAATATTCCCACTGCATGTGCAATTTTTATTCTAGTACATACCATTGCATACATCAGGCTACCGACTGCACTTTCATATGGAACACAGGACATGTCCTCTTCCTCTTCTTGTGTCTTGGGACATTGTTCAACAGATAACTTTACACCTGCCGGAATAGGAACCTTCACCAGTTTACTATCATGCATATTCAACCTCTGCAGTATTGTCTCAACATACTTCGTCTGATTTAACCAGAGCTTCCTCTTTACCCGATCTCATTTAATTTCCATGCCCAAAATATAGTTTGCAACACCAAGATCTTTCATGTCGAATTTGGAGGACAATTGGGTCTTCAAATCCTGGATAATTTCTTTGTCATTTCCAACCAACAACATATTATCCACATACATGAGTAGATAAATAACACGGTCACCAATTAATTTAAAATACACACAATTATCTGCTTTGCTTCTAGTGGAGCCAAGTCCTTGTATAAATGTATCAAATTTATAATACCATGTCCTTATTGATTGTTTTAACCCATACATAGACTTTTTTAACTTGCATACCATTGCTTTCTTACCCTTCACTGCAAAGCCTTCAGGTTGCTTCATGTAGATCTCTTCTTCCATATCCCCATGAAGAAATGTTGTCTTCACATCCATTTGTTCTACCTAAGAATTAAAAGCAGCAGCAATAGATAAAATTAATCTAATATAAGCTACCTTGGCAACAGGAGAAAGAATATCACCAAAATCAATTCCCGACACCTGGGAATAACCTTTTGCTACCAACCAAGCTTCGTATTTCTCCACCTTGCCTTCTACATTCATCTTCTTCTTAAACACCCATTTGCTGCCAATGGATATCCTTCCAGTTGGAAACTCCATCATATCCAAAGCCTAATTTTTGTGCAAAGATTTCATTTCATCAACCATGGCCTCTTTCGAGAGTTTTCCATCCTCTGAATCTATTGCTTCCCTCATAGTTATGGGATCATCATCATTAATAGATAAAGAAAAATTTGAACAGAAAGCAGATTGACTATACCTTTCTGGTTGCCTTCTTTCTTGAACTGATCTTTTCACAGCTAGAGTTTGTAGCTCTTCATCTTCTAATTCCTCTTTTGTTGTAGAGTTTGGTTCTTCCTCCTTTAGCTCAAATTCTATCTTCTCGGGTTCCTTTGGTAGGATTTCATGTTTAATAACATATTTCACCTCTCTAAACACCACATCTCAGTTGTACACAACCTTCCTTGTTTCTGGGTTCCAAAGCCTATAACCTTTTAAACCATCCTTATACCCAATAAAGATGCACCTTTCATATTTACTATCCAACTTTGTTCTTTTCTCCTTTGGGACATGTACATATGCATCACGTCCAAATACCCATAGATGTGAAAGAGAAGGTTTCTTACCAATCCATACCTCTTGTCGAGTCTTATCCTCCAATGCTGATGAAGGTGACCTATTGACTAGGTAACATGGAGTCTCCACCGCCTCTACCCAAAATTCCTATCCTAACTCGACACCACTAAGCATTCTTCTTGCCTTTTCCATCAATGTCATGTTCATTCTTTCTGCAACTCCATTTTGTCGAGGTGTGTATGGAGTAGTCTTCTTTCATGCTATAGCACACTTCTTACAGGACTCTTCAAATTCCTTCTTGCAAAACTCTCCACCATTATCTCTCCTCATCACCTTTATCATCTTCTTTGTTTGGTTTTCCACCAGATCCTTAAATTCTTTAAACCTATCAAAGACTTCAGATTTCTTCCTAGGGAAATATATCCATGTATTCCTTGAGAAGTCATCTATAAATCATACATAGTACACGGACTTACCCAGTGATGGAACGGACACAGGTCCAAACACATCACTATGCACAAGCTCTAATATATGTTTCGCCCTCTTAGCACCAAAGGGGAAACTCACCCGATTCTGCTTCTCATATACATAATTTTTACAGAAAACAAAACCCAAAGATAAATTAGATATACCTTCTACCATACCATTACCATGAAGTATTTGAAGGCCCTTCTCTCCAATATGTCCAAGCCTTTGATGCCATAGCATGGTCTTTTCTCCAGATACCACTAGATTTTCTGCTCCACTTTCAGGAACTACAAAACTATTACACCCATCAATAACAGTGTTATCTTGAAGCTTGTATAGAGTTCCAATCTGAATTCCCCGCATCAATACCAGTGCTCCCCGAACCATCCTGCAAGTATCTTTCTTGAACACTGTTTTTACACCTTCATCATCCATCTTACTTACAGAAATAAGATTTATTGCCAATGCAGGAATATGAAAAACACCTGGAAGTGTTCTAATCCTTCCACCTTGTAACTACAACTTGACTTTTCCAAGACCAACAATTATAGCCTTCCTGTCATCCCCTAAGAAGACATCACCACCATCATATTTCTCATACTCGCCAACCACTCCCTATGGGGAGTGAAGTGAAAGGATGCACCCAAGTCAATGTACTTGAAGAAGAATCCAGGTACACATCCCCACCTTCATCTGAGGTGGTTTTCACCTCTACAGAAGGAGCATCATTAGATCCCTTTCCTTTCTCATGAGCTTTAGATTTAAAGTCCCTTTTGAAGTGCCCTTCCTTTCTGCATTTCCAGCACACCATACAGATAATGCATCACCATTTTGGCCCTCCATATTTTTTCGTCTCATCTCATCCGACAGTAAGGATGAGACTATTTCATCAAACTGCAAGGCAGTTGCATTGCTACCTATTGCAACAACATACTATCCCATGAATCTAGTAGAGAAAGCAACAAATTGATGCACTTATCATCATCTGAAATTTTAATATCAATAGATAATAACTGGCTTACCACAGTATTAAAGGCGTTCAGATGCTCTGTCACCGAGTCTCCATATTTCATCCTCAGGCTATATAGCTTTTTCAGTAGGAAAATTTTATTCACCAAAGACTTAGATTGGTACAAAGTCCCTAACTTGTCCCACAAAGCCTTCGTCGAAGCTTCCCCTAATACATTCAAAAATATTGAATCTAAGACACACAATCGTATTGTGCTCTTTGCCTTCAGATCCAACTTCGCCTAGTCTTCCGATGACATTGTTGTTGGTTTAGTACCTGTATCTACCGTGATCCATTGATCTTTATCCACCAAAAAATCCTCCATCTTGAGTTTCCACAACTCAAAACTCTAACCATTAAATTTTTCGATCTTTATCTTTCCACTGCTCACCATCTTCTTTCACCACAAGAATCGATCCCGCATATCGCTAGCTGAACAGGGTCTATCAGAGGCCTAAGCAAAACCCCTCAAGAGCAAAGGCGTCCCCTTGAAGCTGAAACAGCTCTAATACCAAATGTAGGTTTTAACCCTGTATAGAAATTACCTGCATATGAATTCTAAAAAACAGAAATAAGCAATGGCGGGAGCATAAAACATAAAACATATATACACAGAGGTTTTCCCTTGGATCCCAAAACTAGGACTACCAAATTGAATTTTCATTATATTCCTTTCAATGTTACAATACATATGTATACATGTCGAAGCATCCATTAACCCTGGATTAGAACATAAAAGTAGTTCCCTTGACCGGATCTAAAAAATACCATGGACAGAAAATCTTCATGCCCAAAACCATGTGTGAAATCCATGCACAAAACCATAGCTAGGTTTGCCCAAATAATATAGGATCCAAAAAAAAAATTCCCTGACCGCTGCCCCTGACCCCATGTAGGGGTGTTATCAACCCCCTGCTATGCCCGTCGCAACATACAGGGCAGTCTATCACCCCCACGTGTGTGGGGTAGTTGTGGAAATAATATAACACGCATGAGTTGCTAAGTTGCAAAGGACCTTCCCTTCCTATCCCCTATTTCTTTATAATTAGTATGTTCTTTCTTAAATGACAGTCATAAAGGATAAAATACCTTATGAGCTAGCCACCATTATGATCCTTTTAGGCACTTTTTCTCAAAGCAACATTGCAGAACAACATTTATTATGTGAGTTATATATGCATGAGTATGTTTTGTATGAAGAGAGGAATTTTAACCTATCACCATATGTTGGAGATATTCAACTGTGACCCTTTACCTCTTTTGTTAATAACTAGGTAAACTAGAAATTGGCTCATAATATTATAACTTCAAATTAGAAATAGAAGTTATGGATGAGAGGAGAAGCAAATCCACTTGTTGTAGTTACTAGGACTTAGGATGGTTTTATTAGATCTGTAGAGTGAGTTGTTGTTGTGGACACTGTTGAGAAAAAAGTATTGGAGCTCTGCTCCCTGTTAGTGTCGGTCTTGAGCCCTCCATCGGTGATCAAAAGCTCTTTGCATTATGCATAGGTAGGTGTCTCATCACTGTCAGTTTTGCATCCCGTTAGGCATGCCATAAAACTGATGGAGGAGCTGGTCCTTGTTTCCTTCTTGGCTTTGCTGGATCAGGTCATATCATTTAATGAGCTTGTGTTACATTTGTTTTGTTTTGTCTTGAAATCCCAAGTCTTAGGTCTAGGTTTTTGGTCAAAAATCACTGCAAGGTCATGAGTCAAAGGTCTAATAGTCCCCAGCAAGCCGGAAGGAGGTATGTAAATATGTTCCATTGATATTTTTTCATCAGGTACAGCTCATTTATACCTTGGATTTAAAAATCCTGTTTTTAAACCCAAGGTCATGTGAAATTTGCAAAAAATAAGGAAAATTTTCAAAAATTTTCAAAATGTCGGCAATAACCCTGGGCTCCTCGCCAGAGTCCATCAGATGGTCAACCTGCAAAAAGAACGGAGTTAAAGCACTCAAAAGATCAAATTCAGGACAAAGTGAACTCAAAACAGTGTTAAAAGTGAATGTCAAAACAAAAACATTAGAAAGTGGGTTTGGTAAGATAATTTTTTCAAATTGGGCCTATAAAGAGTAAATTTCCCTCTAAAAAGCCTCATTATGCATTTGAGAGCTTGCAACACGAGTGAGAGGTCAAAAGAGGTGATTTGCAGAAAGTTGGAGTCATTCTCAGGGGCGCGACCACTCAGGCTCAGTGCGCGACCACTTAGAGCAGGGGCGCGACCACTCAGCGACCCCTCTGCAGTGCATTTTTCTAAAGGCCGTGACCACTCAGGTGGGGCGCGACCACTCAGAGCAGGGGCGTGACCACTCAAGATGTCTTCTACAGAACCACTCCAAATCGACTAAATCGCCCTCTTGCTTTCTCAATTGATCGAGGTAGGGTCTTCTAGTGCGTTTGAATGCTTGAAACATGAAATGATGGGCTTGCATATATATGTTTATCACCAAGAAATGTAAGGAGAAATGGATTTGGGTGATTGCTTGTTCATGTAGGCATTATGCTAGGGTTGATGTTTTTTCAAGGTGTGGAGTCGTTAATATGCCATGATTATTTTCACTTGTGAACGTTTATTCCACTCATTTCTACCATTCTTCATCATGTTATTTATTATAATTTATTATATAAATCCATTTTATGATGATTTATGCTCTTACATTATTTATTC
>APFE031748444.1:50864-77901 GCA_000404065.3 Pinus taeda
CACACCAGCCTGAGATCACTGTTCCGAGACATGTTGCTTCCTCACCACAGCTTACATATCAGAAAGGCCCGAGGGCCTTGTTTGCAGTAGCTCGGCGAGTACTTTCTCCACAGCAGGTGGAAGGGGTCTCGCCATCATCATTTACAGGTCAGCGAGTGTTATCTCCACACCAGGTGGAAGGGGCCTCGCATTCTCCATCAGCAGTACGGGAGGGCAAACAGCCCATGGTAGAGAAGGAGAGAGCCGGTGACACACAGGTTGACATCATTGATCTTGATGCTCGCTCCCCCACTTCAGATTTGCATGAGATCATCCGACAGAGAGAGGCGGAAAACCGCTTGTTACAGCAGAAGCTCAAACATGGCCCAATGGACAATAAACTATCTTGAGCAGCGCAACAAGCAACTTGAGGATGAGAAAGAGTTGGATGAGCTGTGGAGGATTCGAAGTGATCGAGTAATCAACCGTAGGAGGCCCAATGACTTGCTGCCCAAGGAGAGGGAATGCATGCTTATCCGGGTGAATACACACTTAGAGAGGTTGTTGGCAAAGGCCAACCAAGAAAAGAAGCTGCTAAAGAACATGAAGAATAATTATTGGGCAAGGATGCATGTTTGTAAGGCAAGGATGAAGATTCTTCAAAGGAGGTTGACCGAGGCTCTCAAAGGGAGGAAGAAGACCAACCCGCTCCGTATCTTGGCTGAGGCCTCTCTTACTCACCATGATACTCCTTAGCCTCCTCCTAGCAGCAAACCTAAGAAATTTTGAGAGTTTTGAGGCATTTTTGGTATTTTTGGAATTTTACAGGTTTTGGCCATTTGACTGGTCTCACCCTGCGCGCGACCATACATGGGGGCAACTCAGAACGGGGAAACTTTGCATTTTTGGAATTTTCATGCAAAAATACACTTGCCTATGGATGGGTTTCAGATTTTATGGAGATTTGGGCTTCCAATGGCTCAAAATGCATGTAAATTTTGACTTTCTGCCCCTATTTTGAGTTGGCAAAAGCTGTCTTTTGAGAAAGGACTTTTGATGGGTCAAATCATCTCCAAATTCAAACATTCCTGTGGGGTTGGAAAGTAGACTCGCAGACCTTTCCAACGAGCTATCTTGCACCTGATTTAGACACCGGGAAGGCCCTCAAACAGAGCTGTGAATGTGCACGACCAGTCAGAGTGATGTGCGCGACCTGTCAAGGAAATTTGCCTGTTTTGACCAGTTCGGCTAGCAAAACATTGTTTTCAACTTGGTTGACTTTTGAGGCATGTAAATGATGTATTTTTGTGTAATTTTCATGGCACTTAGATACTTTTACTCTCCTTCAACACTTCTAGAAGTTTCCTTGATGTAAATGTAAATATTTAATGCATGGATAGGTTTCCTAAGTTTTAGAGGCAAGTTGTTTTGACTGCCTATTATCTAGTGATTAGTTTAGAATTAGTTGAAACAGCTCCTAGGAAGCTGAGCTCGAACCCTAGAGGTGGGGAAAGGAGTTAGATCTTCTATATTATGCCTTCTCTTACTCATTTTCATGGTTGGACTCTTGAGGGAGAAGCTCCTATTGTATATTTCACTTGTATCTCTGCAATTTGAGGAAAAGGAAGACCAGGGTTTTGCATACATCATTGGGATTCTTGTGGACTCTTGTGTTGATGGTGTGTTCTCTTCTTGTAATTGTAAGTTTGTTTATGTGTTCCATCTCTTTCTTTACTGCAGCTTATTAAACAAATGAAGTGATAAAGTTTGAATTCATGCTTGCCATGCTCAGCTTTCAAATTTGTTTAATGTTTATGTTTTCCACTGTCTAGAGAGGATTCAAAGTCATTGTTTGCCGTCGTTAGCTTCTCTTTTTTCTTCCTTGATCATTCATCTCAGCTAAAGGCATCATCACAAACTCCTACCTTGCCCCAAAGACCCACCTCCAAAACCTGAGCTCAATCCCCTCACCCTGAATTGCACTCCCTCCAATTGCCACCAAAAACCCCAAAAACTTTAAATCAACCCTCCTTATCAGTTTACTAGCCTAATATCAGTGTTTCTAATTGGTCAACTCGCCCTATTGAAAAATCCACCGAGTTTGACCGAAGAGAGCCTTCTCCTGCCTTGTAGGGCTAGCTACGAGGCTGAATGGTTTGATGTAGCCTTGAGATTTGTCTATCTCAGCCTAGGTGAAATTTCAAGTGCTAACACTCCCAATCTATTAACCTGTAGAAGCAAGGTGCTCTGAAGGCCAACAAACTTAGATGGGATACCTCTGATATTGAGCTACAACAAAGGGATCTGTATTGTTATTCTAACTTTAACCAACCCCTTTCAAAGGTCCCAAGGTATATTAATTGTATAAGGATATGTGGGCCTAATTGGCTTGGTCTTAGATTATGGTTTCCTTTAATATGGCTCCCTATGGTAAAGTATTAGCATTACTGCAAGCTCAAGCTAGAAGATATAGAAATTTGGTGGCAAGAGTTAATCATTTCTAATGGTTATAGAGCTATTGTGGATGATACTGCAAATGCCTACTTCACATAACTTCATTTACAACACATCCATCAATCCAAACTTATGAAGGAACAAAATGAAATATAGATTTAAAATAGAGATATAGCTAAATTGAATTTCAATTAATAAATAGAAAATGTTGAAAAGTGTTTACATGCAAAATGAAAGCAAATTAGTTCAGGTGATGGTAGCTTATCTCTGAGAAAAGATGTGACACATCCCTTATGAATTGTGTTACAATGAGACTTGGAGTCCATTTTATCATGAAGAAACAATGAGAAACCCTAAACATCCAAAAACCTAACCTTAGGATATGAAGCGTCAAAATCTATGGGCCCCGTTGGGGTTAGTTGGAATGTCAACATCTCAAGGGCATAACTTTGGAATACGATATTTTTTTAGCATGCATGATAGCCTGTTAGAAGGGTCTATATTAGGACAACAAATTTCAACTAAAATAATCAATATTTTATTTCTATTTCCTTGTTTCCTCAAAAAACATCGTTTAGGGTCTTAAAACGGCCCCAAAAGTTCAAGATCTGAAAATTGCCAAATATAGAAAACTTTCGAAATAAGAAATTGTGTCGAAAAATATGAAATTGATAGAAATAGTGTTGGAGATCCAAGTGGAATAGGAAGGTAGCCACCCATATCCACCTGGATTAGTCCTCCCACCTTAGGAAGCAATGGTCTGCATTGTGTTGAGTTCCTCCATGAGATGGGGAAACTTCTACTGAACTTGGTCCTTGGTGAGCCACTTTCCTTGGGGAAAAAGTTGATCGGCTTTGACAACTTGATATAGTATATCATTTGTTGTTGATTGTTCTTAATATATGTGTCCATGATCTTATCAGTTGTGGTCTGTTCAATGCAATTTGGGTTGAGCTCTATTGGTGTCAACTACTCAACCATGTTAATGTGTCCAACACTTTTGGAAAGTATGGCAAAAGGCGGTCCACATTGAACATTCGGTGCAAGCCAAGGAATTGGGGGATACTTAACTCGAAAGCATTGTCACCCACAACCTTGGTGATGGTGTAAGTCCCATATCAGAGTGGTCAAATCCTTCTGATAGGCTTCTGCAAGACGTTCCTTCTGCGAATGCAACCAAACCTTGTCACCCACTTGAAACTTATGTGGCACCTGTTGTTGATCATGACGTTGTTTATACTTAGTATTGGTTTTATTCAATATCATGAACCTACTAATGGATGTGTTGAAATCATTCAATAAACTTAATGTAATTATCAACTTCAAATTGAAAATGTGCAAATTTTGTCTATGTAGTTGCAAGAGGCATTGCCATCAATGGGACACAATGGTTAAAATCCCAAGCACAACTAAAAGGGGTTATGTCTAGTTGAGATATGAAGAGATTTTTTATAGTTGTGTTTCACATAGGGGAGACTATCATCCCATGTCTATGGATGCTTAGAGTTGTACATGTGGAGTATGGGCACTATAATCCTGTTAACGATCTCTTTCTGGCCATTATTTTGGGGGCAAAAAGTAGTCGACTTGGTGAGCTTAGCATCCGATAATGACCAAAGGCTTGACCAAAATGTGCTTACAAAACTACTATACCGATATCATAAATGGTTTGTGCTATCCCAAAATATACCCACACCCATTCAAAGAAGAGCTTAGCAGTGGCTTCTATTATGATACTCTTCTTGCAGGCTGCCAATATGGCCATCTTAGAAAATCAACCAACAACCACAAACACGCAGTTATTACCATGCTTAGTAGAAGGAAGGCCAAACATATAATCGATGGAGATGAATTTCCAAGGTTGGATAGGAGTAGGCACAGGGGTGTATAGGCCTTCCTTCATAATGGTTGGCTTGGTGGTGGCACAAGCAGTGCATGATCTGATATATTTGCCAAAATATTGTCAGAATATTGGAAAATAAAAATGCTTTTGCAGTACTGCCACTGTCTTCTCCACACCAAAGTGTATTGTGACCTAGTTGTAATCTGCCTCTCGAATTATCTTAGCGCTCGCTTAAAGGAACACAAATATGTCCTGGATAGCACAAAAATCCATCCCAAAGGTAGATCTCTGGAACTGGTTTTCCAGCCATCAACATCTTGTAGGTGGTAGTGAATTCTGAGTCATTGTCATATAGCTACGACCATCCAAAGGTCTTGTGCCCCAGAGAGTTGATAATTGTACTTGATGCCACAATCAGGGGCCATTTGAGGCAGTCTGTAACATGATTGGTGTTAAACCTCTTATTTTCCCTCATTTTGACAGTTTATCTTCCCTTTTTCCATTTATTTTGTCACATGTTTCCATTTCATTTCATCTTCTCCACATATTAAGTGTCATTCAAGTCATACAATTACATTGAAAAGGTAGATGTCCATCCCCACCTCAAAATCTATGTTTTTCTTTGTGAAATTGGCTTAACTATACAATAGCTAACGAAATGTGCACTTTCTGTAGCTAACCTAATATTTCGCAGCTGAATCCAAAATTCTATAGGTTCACACATGTTAGAGATCAACCAAAGCATATGAACAACTGCCAAATGTTGTTAATATGGAGGTCAGCCTATTTGTTACAAATGGAAGTTCGTAGGATGGGTGTATCTCGTTGGTCAAACCTATGGTCAACATGGTTATAGCACACTCTAATAAAGAGAATATCAAGTGACCAGTTCTGCAATCAAGTGAGCAAGGACAATTAACAGGCGAGTGAGATCTAAAGAATGAACTGAAGCATATTTGTGTTAAGAAGTGTCTTCTCATGATTAGCTCCTTCAGTAGTGAATCATGAGAAGAAGAACTCCTATTTCAATTCAGAGACTTAGATGTCAATCTCAAATCTAGTTTCTAGGAAGCAATTTTTCAAGATGTTTAGTTTTGAAGCATTATAAAAATGCTTCATTTGTAAGTGAAACACAACCCATAGATTATTATTATTATTCTGAATTTTATTTTTGTGAAGACTATGTTTACACATTTCAAATAATATAAACTATGTTCATGCAATTCTCGTAATTGTTGTTGGTGATTTTCCTCATATGATTTAAGCTTTCAATAACTCGCACTCATCAGGAGGGCCCCCTAAAGACTTGTGAGAATAGTGTAGATGTTTTTCACTCTTTTCATTGAAATATTTATGCTTAGATTAAAAACTTCATTTCATTTACATACTTTGTTCATTTATATGTTTTGTTCTTAGTTAGAGTGTATTTTAACTTTTTACTCATTTGCCTTTACTTTTCTATAGGTCAAGCGCTTGATAAAAGAACAAAAATAACCAAAAAGATTTACTTTGATGTTCTTTTCTAGCTTAGTCTCTTATTTATGTTTGAACAATTATGATTAAGTTATGGTCTTGTATGCACACATCAGAAATCTGTAACGAATAAAATATATATTAATAATGTAAAATAATATAAATGATAATAAGCATAAATAATTATTAATTAAATAGTAATTAGGTTGAAGAGGCATTTCTAATTGAGACATGACTCTTCATGAAGAGACACTTGCTTGGTATATAAGCAAGCTTGTTGTAAATCATCTTATTCAATCATTCTCATTCTTACTCATATATTTAATATAATATTTGTATCCTCATGGATATCTTTATATTCCAAGTCTTTTGGAGTAATTATTTTGTAGAAGGAACTTTGTTCGCTTCATTTGGTATCAAAGGATCACTCGCAGGAAGAGATATCATAATCTCCATCAGTCTTGCTGAAAGAAGTATTATGTTAGTCCTAAATGTGCTAACCAATTGGTGATTCTTGAATCAAATATAGTTGAAACAAATATTTTTGGCACATGTAACAAACAATACGACATAAGCAATCTACACCTAAATATGGGAGATTATACTTTTACCTCACAATTCACCGTGAAAACCTTATGTTTTAACGATAGTGACATTGTTTTGGGTTTACCTTGGATGGAACCTCTAGGTTCCTTTATTCTAAATACAAAGAATAAGTTTTTAACATTTTCATATAAGAAGAAGAAAATAACGCTCCAAGATTTTACACTAAAACCAAATTCAGTAACACCAGAAGATATCTCAGATATTTCAAAAGTAATGTCTCAAGAAGGTAAAAAGGTATTACAAAATATGCAAAAAAGAAATTGACAAAATCAATGTTGACAAAAATGAAGAAGTTTCTCGATTTAAAAACGATAGCGAAAAATTACTGTCGCAAATTAAGAAACTTAAGAAGGATAAGAAGTCATTAGAAAACCAAGTACAACAACTCATCAATAAGGAAGCATCAAATGTAGGAATTCAAGTTGATGACAAAACAACAAATATCGATTCAGTGAATGTCACCACTCAGGAAGAAGACAAGCAAGTTGAAGAAAAGATGCGCTGGGATGCTGCAGTTCAGACAATGAACATCCCAAGTGAATGTTCCATAACCAACTCAACAACGTCTTTGCCAGAAGAGAATATAAAAATTGGCACATGCCAATAAGGGAAAGTAAAATCCCATATCGGCATCCGAATCATAAGAATAGACAAATCAATCGCGCTACGTATCAGGACCATTTAGACCAGAAACAACAAACTCTTGTTCCAGATAATAGTGATATAACCTCAATCCAGTCTTATGCTAACAAGTTGTTACAAAATTCCGGTGATCAGAATATTTCACAAAAGATTAATTTAGGATGGTCTGATCCCTTCTCGGTGCGACAATTTTGTATGTCACTTAGAAGATCATATCAGCTTATATCAACCAAGATGATTGTCCCGAGAAAGAAGTCATTTGAAGCTAAAAAAGAGATCAAGCCTTTTTCATCGACAAGCTTTGAGGACAAAGCTTTTTGAGGGAGGAGGCAATGTAATGAATAAAATATATATTAATAATGTAAAATAATATAAATGATAAGAAGAATAAATAATTATTAATTAAATAGTAATTAGGTTGAACAGGCATGTCTAATTGAGACATGACTCTTCATGAAGAGACACTTGCTTGGTATATAAGCAAGCCTCTTGTTCTCGTTGTAAATCATCTTATTCAATCATTCTCATTCTTATTCATATATTTAATATAATATTTGTATCCTCGTGGATATCTTTATATTCCAAGTCTAATGGAGTAATTAATCTGTAGAAGGAACTTTGTGCGCTTCAAAATCTCCTAGGCTTCTTGCATTTCAATTATTGTTATTTGCTTCTCATTCTAGTATAATCTTGTTGCTTTTTTTGTTATAGTTTTAGAATAGATTTATTTCCAAAAGTCTCATAGATTAAATCTACTTTGATTATTAAACTATATTTACTTCCAAGCATAATATATTATAATTGTCTTTCAATCCAATAGAATAGATTCATAAAATAGATTTTTTTTTTTAAATCATAACAGATTAGATTTCTTTTCCAAGTCCAATATATTAGATATGTTTTCAACTATCTCAATAGAATAAATTTCATTTCTTGCTCAATAGAATAGAATTTCCAAAGCTTTAATAGTTTAGAATTAGCATAAGTTTGCTTTAAATCCATTTAATTTTCAAGTCTCGAATTTCATGATTTATTTTATTTTGGTCTCTAAGAAATAACGTGTGTGTGTGCTCACTAAGATCTTTCCATAAGTAGTTTTCCATCTCACAATTAGAATAGTTTTCTCTCCAATTAAAAGTTGATAGCCTAAAATATAGTGTAAGTATATTTTGCAAGTTCACAAACTATGGATTGATAATTTAATATAAGTAATTTAACCAACAATTAAATTACCCAACATTTTTGGTGTCCTTGTTGGGGAATTATACATAGGTGTTCACTTTTAATATAGGATGCCTTTCCATTCAAACAACTTTGTTTTGAAGGCATAATAAGATGAAATGTAAGAACCCGCACATCACAATTGTGGGCTTCTTCCGAAACTAGAGTTATTGCAAATTATATTATATTATAGTTCACTCATTCTTTAGATGTATAATTAAAAAACCATATTAAAATCATTTAGGATGCTTGTATAGAGAACGAGATTCTAGGGGTAGATTTGTAAGTAGAGGATGTAATTCAATTCCAACATCATCAACCACCCTTGCTAGACCACATAGTGTGCCACAAGACCTTATGATACATGCATCCCATCATTCGCAAGTAGAACAAGACTTGTTGAAGTTCAAAAATTGGAAATTTTACCTAGGGAATCATCAACCTCATCTACAGAAGTTGTGGTAGAAGAACCTACATCCCCAACTGAAGGAGTCATATTCCTTTCTTTTACAGGTGAGAAACTCATTAGGGAAAAGTTAGAAATACCTAGTGGAGAGGAAGAAGAAGATGAAACTTTTCTTGAAGAACCATTAGTAGAGGAACCATAGGAAGAGGAATTAGCTAAAACAACCCTATTGAGGAACTTTATATAAGCTCTAAATAATCTACAACAACAAGTGAAGAAGAAGAAATTCATAATGGAGAAGAAATACCAAGAATTAGTGGAGGTAGAGGTAGAATACCACAAGGAGGTGGTAGAGGGGGTTGAGGTGGAAGATGAGAAAGAGTAGATGATGTAGGTATTCATGAATAAGATGATCCTTTTGGATTCTTGATTCAAGATACTAATACTACAGCCACTATGAAAATTATTTCTCCATCCATCCTCCCTAACTTCCATGGGTTAAGAACTAAGGATCCATAAACATTTTTTTAGTTTTAGGTACTATGCAGATCTTATGACTATTTACTTGATAGTCAAAAATTAAAATTGTTTCTTGCCACACTCAAATATGGGGCTTTTAAATGGTCCATGGGTCTAGGAGCAAATTTTATAAGGACATGGGATGATATGAAAAAAGTATTTTTAGAAAAATATAAAGATTATTGCATACATCGTGATCTTAGAGAAGAAGTATTCAAGATGACCCAAAAAGAGGCTAAAAACCTTGAAGATTTAGTGGGGAGGTTTACTTATAATGTCAAACGAGCTAAATAGCATGATTTAGGATTAGACACGTTAAAGAATCTTTTACTAAAAGCCAAAAGGGATGAATGGATTGATCTTCTTATCCTTATGGTTAAAGGAGATGTGTCTCAATTATCATTTCAAGAGATTTGTGAACTGTGAAAACACATATCAAGAGAAAATCAAAATATGGCAAAAATCCAAGAGATCCAGTTATGTCAAGGGTAAGCAAATTTGCATTGGGAATAGTAAGTAGAGCATAACTTGGTAATTTGCTTGATAACTTTAAAACTGGTATTCTTGGAAATCTTAATGAACAACTAGATATGCTAAGAGTACAAAACAAGCAAAAAGTTGAAAATGTTGCTTTGTCTATTTTTTGTCCTAGATGTAGGAAGAAACATGCATTACGAGAATGTCCTTGTAACAGTGTTGAAATATGTGTCATATCTGTATAAAACCGTGCTACAAAGGAGTGTCCTTCAATACCTGGACTTAAGGTTCTTTACCAATAATAAGTAGCAACAAGTCAAACAAACCCACTTTGTTAAGTTGCTCCTAGAAGACCTTGGAAGGCTCGAAAAGCAAGTATGGCACAAGATCCCAATGCACAATATCAATCTTATGCACAACCACAAAAATAATTGTAATACACCCCTACCATGGAAAACTTGGCCACCTGAACCACAAAAACCATCTTGGTCACAAGGATGGTAGCCTTCTTATGGTATAAATCCCAAGTATCCTCATCCTTTCCAACAACAACGCCCTCAATACCAACCTCAGTATTATTCTCCATCCCAACCTCCACAACCTATCCAACCACAATTTCAACCTCAATTGAATTCAACCTCTTCCATTACCATACATGTAACAGCCTCAGGTTAAAAATCCATGTAATAAAGTTAATAAAGGGAAAATAATAACCAAGGTCATGGGACACATATTTCGAGATTAATGTTGGGAAAAAATATAGTGACGAGAATCACTTGTGATTAATTAATGGCTATGGAAATTGGCAAAGGCAGTGGAAAAGGCTTGGAAAAGTATGAGGCATTAATTGGCATTTTATTTATGAAAATAATGGAAAATAGGAGAAAAGGTATGTGAAAGGTCACAGGTTGCACGCGAAGAGGAAAATGAAGAAAATAGAGGCCTCAATGATAAAAAGGATTTTAAGGATCAGTTCACAACCTTTTGCCATTTTTAGCTTGGAGCTCTCTCTTCTATTCTCTCTCTCTCTCTTACTCTTGGACACTTAGTCTTCTTGGAGGAGTGTGGAATATTTGGGATTTGGAGCAAGGAGGAAAAGGAAAAGTTGGAAAGCACAAGAGGACATTGGGATCAACAGCTACAACAGGTTTTGCTTGCAGGTACTGAATTGCATGTATGATTTCTTTGCTCATTTTAACATGCATGGAACATGCATGTGGTTCAATCTTGGTTATGATCTGTCATTGGCATGTAGGATTTCCTGGATTGACAGTGGTTTTTCCTAGCCTTTCCATTTCCTGGATAACCATGGTGTTATGGTATTTATCTTTGTTTTCTGGTTGGTGCTCATGTTCCTTGGTTGTAAGTTTAGTTACTAGTTCCTGGAGCCTTGGTTGGACAAATGTTCTAGAAGCCCTATAACATCTTGGGTTGAGTTACTAGTCCTAGAAGCCTTGGTTGGATAAACGTTCTGGAGCCCTTGGTGGGTTGAGTTACTAGTCCTGGAAACCCTGGTTAGACAAATGCTCCGGAGCTAGGCAACAGTTGTGGGTTGAGTTACTAGTCTTGGAAGCTGGGTTGGAACAAACGCTTTAGATACCTGGATAGCTTGGCTAGAGATCGATCTGGTGATGGTTAGTGATGTCTGACCGTGAGGTGGAATCACTGGTTTAGGGTTGAGGTGGTTTGGCCTTTGGAATCCCTGGTTTGGTTTTGATTGGTTATTCCATGAGATCCCACATTCATGCTTGGAATATGGCACGGTGGTGATTGGTTGAAAGAGAGATTTGGTTCAGCCCATTCTTTGGTCAAGTGATACGTGGAAGTCCCTGACTTGGTTGGATTTGCATATGTTAATAAGAGCTCCTTTTCCTTTGGTATTTCATGAGTAAATATGCTTGTCATTATGTGGATTTAATGGTTGTTTCATCATTGATATATCTATGGTTATTTTTTAGTTATAAGCATATTTATGACAGTCTTGATGAATGTATCTCATCATGTTTTGGTTATTACACAAATTATTAATGAATGAATGGCCTAATAGATAATAATGCAGCTATTGGTAGGAGACATTAGTCCTTCTTGATGATTCTCAGATAAGTATGAGATCCCTATGTTCAGATCTGTTGTTATGACCAGTAGATTACATGTCTACGATATGTTTGACGAAATGTCTGTCATGGCTGGTAGGAGTCAGGTCAAGTCCTTGTTCAAGTGTTTTTATTAGTAGCCTTATTTCATTGTTATTTATCTATTCTAGAAGTTTCATGAAGTTTTGGGTAGAGGCCTAAGTCCTAGCCCTAAAAAAGTGGCTCGAAATTTGGGGTCGTTGGCACAGAACTGCATGAAAAAGGACACAGTCACATGGATGTCTTGTTGTGATAACGACTGAGGGGACTCAGTCACATGGAGGGATTTTCATGGGAGAAACTAAGGGTCTAGTTCATCAAAACATCAATTTGTCTCAGGGGTTGGGCACCTACAAGGGTTAGTTTTCCTCTAAAGGTTTTGTAGCTCCCGAGGAAGGTTAGATTGGTCTTGTCTTGTTGGTTCCACTTCCTTATCTGTAAATGGGGATTTGAATCATATCATAGTAACTCTTCGTCACATGGTTACCCCAGTTGGACAGTTAACTTGGGTAAATGTGAGAGGAGGGTGTTACAATACACTTCATTTCCTCATAAATCTAATCATATGCTTGCAAAACCACTCTGCAATCCTAATAATGAAACACCTCAACAACCCATCTATAATGTTCAACCCCAAAAATTTCAAGCGTGTATGATAGCTCCTCTAGATTTAAATGATGTCCAACTTACATATGGTTGAGTTTTGCAAAATAAAACACCCCTAGTTGTCATCCAAGAATACAAAGAGGATAAAATTCCTCAAAAGGAGACATCTCATCAAGAAAAGACTCCTTCAAAGGAAGATATTCCTACAGAAATAGATGACAATTAAATAAAATTAACTCCTACAATTCCTACAATTGAACAACCCTTTGTTAATCCTCCCTTTCCCGAGAGACTTCAAATTGATAAAGGAATAGAGAGGAAAATAATTTTACCTAATTATGACATGCTAGATGAATTGAAAAATATTTGCATCAATATTCCATTGCTTCAAGTTATAAATGAAATACATATCTTTGCAAGGATAATAAAGGAGGTGTGTATCAAGAAATCGAAAGAAAAATAAAAGACACTAAAAAAATACAATTCATAGGAAAATTTGCAACCATTATGATGGGGAAACCAATAATTGAAAAATATTTAGATCCAAGTAGCCCCATTGTAAAAATCCATATCAAACGTATTGAAATTCCAAGCACTTTGAATGAATTAGGTGCAATTATTAATATCATGAGCAAAAATACTATGGATCAATTAAGGTTAACCAAACTTCAATATACTCCAACTCTATTGCAATTAGCAAATAGATTTGTTATCAAACCTAATGGTATAATAGAAGATGTATCAATATCCCTAGATTCATGGGAATATCTTGTTGACTATATAATATTAACTCCCAAAATCATCTAAGAGGACATTCATTGATTCTTGGTAGACTATGGTTAGCTACAACTGATGCATTCATAAGTTGTAGGTCTGGTGATATGTTTATTTCAAATGGAAATACTACTAAAAATTTCACATTACATCCACTTGCAAAAGCAATAACTGAGATAGAAAATGAAGCTCGGATTGAAGATGAAGATGAAGACTTTGAAGACATTCAACCAGTATTAACTATTTCACAAAATGATGAGGAAGATCAATTACTGAATTTAATGAATAATCATGGTTTTTCTTCATACTGTGAGCAAAATTATTGTGTACATATGCTAGATTAAAGTTTCCAGGAAGATTGTGGAATTGAATATTTCGCATCTCGGCATTCCAAAATATCATTGAACTCTACGAAAATTTTGGCAATTATTTAGTAGAAATTTATCCAGACAAAACATTAAATATTAATAATAACTTGGTAGAATTCCAAAAGAAACAATTTATAAATATGCTACAAAATAATTCCTTTGCATTTGCATGGGAATACACTGACATGAAAGGGACTGATCCAAATACATGTATGCATCACATTTATGCACAAGATAACTCCAAACTAGTAAGACAACCTCGAAGAAGGATGAATCCTAATATGAGGAAATTGTTACAGAAAAGCTACAAAAATTGCTTGATGTGAATTTTATTTACCCAATTTCATATAGCCAATGGGTTTCACCCTTGGTGATTGTGCTTAAGACAAATGGAAAGTGGAGAGTATATATTATCGAGAATTAAACAAAAAAACTCTAAAATATCATTTCTCGATACCTTTTATTGATCACATATTAGATACTCGAGCAGAGAAGAAATATATTTCATTTCTTGTTAGGTTCAATGGATACGATCGAATTCAACCTGCACTTGAATATCAAAACAAAACAACTTTTACATGTCCATGGGGTATGTGTGCTTACAGGGTACTTCCTTTTGGTTTATGTAATGCACCTATTACATTTCAAAGAGAAGTACTAGGTATCTTTTCTGATTTGATCCATGACTATGTAGAAGTTTACATGGATGGCTTTACTGTATATGGGAACACTGTTGAAGAAGGTGTGGAAAAATTAGAAAAATTCCTTGTTAGATGTAAAGAAGTTAATATTTCATTGAATAATGAAAAATGCTTGATGATGTTTAACGAAGGAATTGTTTTGGGCCATGATATTTGAGTTGTTGGAATCAAAGTGGATTCATAAAAAGTCGACATCATTTCCAAAATTTCTGTACCAACATGCCAAAGAGATAGAAGTTTTCTCAGTTTTACAATCTATTATATAAGGTTTATAGAAAACTTCACAAAGATAACTTCACCACTTTCAAACTGCTAACAAAGGATTGTGAATTTTATTCGAATTCTGACAGCCAAAAATCTTTTGAATTATTAAAACATGAAATTTCTGAAGCATCAATCTTAAGAGGACCAAACTGGTCTCCCCCATTTCATATTTCTATTGATGCTTCAAATACAACTTTGGGAGTTGTATTGGGACAAAAATACTTAACTCCTTATGTTATTTACTATACAAGTAAAAAATTGACTCCTACATAGTTAAATTAGATCCAGGTGGATATTGGTGGCCACCCATCTATTCCACCTAGACCCCCCCAGCCAGTTTCATCTGTTTCTTTAATTGTAGCACAGTTTCATATTTTTGGCAGTTTTTTCGGGTCTTGAACTTCTAAAGTTGTTTTGAGGCCCTAAACGATGTTTTTTTGGCAAAATTGTTGTGGCAATTATTGTTGCAATCACATTGGAAGTTGCAATCCTCGGAGAGATGTTTCCAACGAGGTATCATACACGTCAAATGGAGATAATATGACCAAGCTACGACCCCGAGAAGTTGGTTGCCCAACAAACCCCAATGGGGCCCATAAACTCTTGGTGTTACATCTCCTTGGGTTAGGGTTTTGGTTGTTTATGGTTTTCTCTTATTGCTCAATAATAAAAAGGCCCTTGAGCCTCATTGTAACTATCTTATTTCCATTCTATTTGCAAGCATAGTTCAGTTTTTTTCTATTAATGAAATGAATTGTTTTTATCCCGCATCTTCGTGTTTATGGTTAAATTTGTAAGTTGTTTCATTCTTATTTAAGTTCGGACCAAAATTACACAGTTACGGAAAACTAGTTTTTATCTATCATTCATGCCATTAATAATTTTAGACATTGTAACACTGGTTACGTGAATTTCATTCATATAGACCATTTTGTTATTAGATATATAATGAACAAACCTATTACTAATGGCATAATTACTAGATGACTTTTATTAATGCAGAAACTCAAAATTACCATTTTAGATAGGTCAAGAAAAGAAAACAAAGTTGCTAATTTCCTTTCCAGAATGCAAAATGATAATAATGATACTCATATAGTAGATATTTTTCTTGGCGAATATATTTTTTCAATATATACTAAAACTCCTTTGTTTGAAGATATTACCAACTATTTGGCTACAATGAAATTTCCTCCACACTTATCGGCTAGAGAGAGACAAAAAGTCATCAAATCCAGTGCACCCCACTCTTGGATAGAAGGAGAATTGTATTAAACCAGACCTTATTTGATCATTTGAATATGTGTTCGAGAAGATGAAGTACCTAAGATACTAACAACATGCCATGATGGGCCATGTGGAGGACACTATGTTAACAGAAGAATTGCATATAAAGTGCTTCTTTTGGGATATTATTGACCTTCCCTTTTCAAGGATGCAAAGGAGTATGTCAAAAGATGTGATAGTTCTCAAAGAATGGGAAGATCTAATCAATTAAATGAGATGCCTCTGTAGCCACAGGTAATAATAGAGCCTTTTGAAAATGGGCTCTAGATTTTTTGAACCCATCAATCCTCCATCCAAGCAAAAGTGATATATACTTTTTTGCACCTATTATGTTGCCAAATGGGTAGAAGCTAAGCCACTTACTTTTGCTACTGAAAATGTTTTTGTTACATTTTTTTTAAAGTTATTTTCACTCGATTTGGTGTTCCAAGAGAAATTGTAACAAATCAGGGTGCGCAATTTACATCTAAGTTGGTGCAGAAAATTATGGAGCAGTATAAGATCAAGCACTACAAGTCCACTCCATATCATCCACAAGCCAATAGGTAAGTGGAATCCACCAACAAAGTACTTGAATCTATAGTTACCAACATTGTACATCTACATAGAAGGGATTGGATAGATAGGCTTCTCGAGTCACTCTGGGGATATCAGACCACATGGAGAAATACTATTGGACATACTCCTTATGAGCTTGTCAATGGGAAGCAAGTTTTGCTTCCTATTGAATTCCAAGTGGAAACTTTCAATATAGCAACAAAGTTGGGGCTTGGTCTCTCTATAACCCAGAAACAATGGATGACACAATTGAATAATTTAGATGAGATATGACAAGTTGTCATACAAAGAACAAGTATAATCTAGCAACAGAGGACAAGGTGGCATGATAAATTCATCAAAGTCAAAAATTTCAAGCCAGGTGATTGGGCTCTTCTCTTTGATTCCAAGTTTAAATATTTTCAAGGAAAATTTCAAACACATTGGCTTGGTCCCTATGAGATATAAATTGCTTTTGACAATGGAGTAATTAGAATTAAGACTATTGACGAAGAAGAGATCATCGTCCCTACCAATGTGCACATATTAAATTTATATCATAAGTGTTTGATAAGAGAAGATTTTGTTAAAAATCGACAAGAAAATTCTAGTCTAAACTTCATAGGAAAAGGAGATCCTTCTCCTCTACTACCAAGAGAAAATTATTTTTTTTTCTCCAAAATAAAAATAAAGAATAAAAGATAATAAAAGAATAGCTATGAAAACAAGCATTGTTGGAATTCTTATGCAGAAAATATTAGTTGAAAACCAAAGGATATTTGGCAACTTAGATGTTCTCCTTTCCTTTCCTTTTTCCTATTTCTTCTCTTCCCTTTATTCTTTGCAAAATAAATTTTCAAGTTCAAACTAGTGATTATCATTAGTGATTATCAACATCATTAGTGATTATCATCATTTAGCATCATCAAGTCTTAAACGGTAGCCAACATATGAAGGATAGAAGATAAAATTTCAAAAATATCAAAATTCTACAGTCGATTCAACATTTTGTAGCCAATTCTTCCAAAATACATCTTGGACATGCAAGCAATTAAAATCAAAGTTTAAAAGTGAGGTATGCAACAAAAAGTTAACTATGTGGATAGTTAGTCAGTTTCATTAAAGTAAAACTATAGATATTTGAGGTGATGTATTTATTATATCATTTAGATGGACTTTTAAATTAATGAAATGCATTTATTTTATTAATTTTGTTAATCATAACCCATTCCCTATCATCTCATTCCTATTATTTCATTCCATCGTATTTACAAATATCCTTATTGCATAAAAATAACTCAAATACCAATATCCATGATGATATTAATGGATTGGATTTAAAGAAATTGTGGGTAATTATGCGTTATAAAGGATAATCCTACTCCAGTACTGTTACCTTGAGCCATTCGTACCGTTTTAACCTCACCACAACGAAATCTCACCCATTCTGCCACCAATTTTTTCACTGATAGACCGTCGAAAGGGAAAATTTGGAGGTGAAACTTCTTCTCTATGATGAGGATTATTGTCATAAGTCTATGGTAGTGAATTTCCTCAATGCTTACCCTCAAGTCCAAGAACAATTGCAGAAGTTGTGATGGCTCATATCCCTTGAAAATTTTAATGGGCATGAAATTGAAGTAACCAGAGCATTCACCCGAGCCTTTGACATAGTAGAGGTGGAAATTGGGGACATTAAGCTGAAATTGACTAAGTCCTTCATTGTTGAGGCAACAGAATTTCTAAGGAGCGGTGAAAGTTGGTTTAAGAATCAAATATTAAAAGGGGAATAGTGGAATTCATTTCTCCATAATCCAGGTATGGACATCTCAGCCTTCAAAAAGGGTATTCATATCTCTACACTAAAATCCAAATGGAAAAAAATATTGTTGGTATTACAAAACATCTTCACCTATGAAGGGGGGTATGGAACCCTACTCTTCTATCATGCTAGGTTATTGATGCACTTTATCAAAGGAAAAGAACTCAATTTGCCTTACTATCTAATGTGGATCTTGAAGAAAATGGCATTCAACATCTAGAGAGACTCTAGAAATATAGACCAAGACTTACATCATCATGGTCTGGTAAAAATTGTCATAGAAGCTCATTCGAAGATTAATTGAGATAAATGGCAGGATTTCCTTGTAAGGAATCATTAGGTGGAAAGTGTAGAACAAGAAGAAATCAAGAAAGTTAAGAAGAGTCGGAGGAGGGTTTCTACAAACCCTAATGTCGAGCATAAAACCAAAGAAAGTGAGAATCGAATCGACATCAAGGAAGCAAAAACAAACATCCAGGATGTTGAACATATAGAGGATAACATTCCACTCAACGATTTGATGAAGCATGCAAAATTTTCAAAGAGTAGACAAAAGAGGAAGCAACAATGTCAAAAGAAAAAGGATGATCAATCAAAGAACATTAGAAAGGAAAAATCCATCACACATGAGCACACAAAGGCTCTAGAGAAAGATAGAAATAACTCTCAAGGTTATAGTAGTAAAAGGAAAAACAACAAGGAAATAATGGAACTATAATAATAGCCAAGGAAGAGTAGGAGGATCGCCATAATTATGACTAAACAAGTTAGTCATGGACCACCTGAGACTATAGATATTGATGAAATCGATGAGACAAAGGCAGAGGTGCTACTAGAGTCCCCTTCAAGGAAATTTCTAGAAGTAGATCTTGTTCAACACTAGACCTATGATTACTTTGAAACATAGGAAAGAGAATAACAACAAGGAAAAGTAAATTCTCCTCCTGAACCTGAATTTCATAATGACATTCCAGTTGTTGATCACTCTGAATTAGAAAAAAATATTTCTTCTCCAAAATAAGAAGAAGTTATTGATACATTAAAGTAAGAGATATTTGAATTGTATTTGTTAAACAATCATCTGAAGAATGAGAATAAGTTAGTGAAAGTACAAAATGAAAACATGCTTCTTAGAATGCGTTATTGGTATAAGAAAAATCAAAATCTCAAGAAAAATAATATGATGCTCTAGCAGAAGACCAAGGCATTGTAAGCTAAATTATTGATGAGAAAGCCAAGGTGGACAATGAATGTTAAAATCAAGAAAAGACACACTAATATTGATGTTTTGATTGAAGCCACAGAGGCAGTCCTCTGAAAGACATTACTACAAGTTTTGAGATTTTGTCACTCTCAAATGCATGAGGACATGCAACACCTTCGGCATGGAGGAATGTTGAACCTATGATTTGTCCTCATTTTGATAGTTTATCTTCCCTTTTTACACTTATTCTCTCACATATTTCCATTTCATTTCATCTTCTCCATGGATTAAGAGTCATTCAAGTCTTGCAATTACATTGAAATCGTAAATGTCCATAATCAGCTCAAAAACTATGTTTTTCTTTGTGAAATTGGATTAACTAGACAATAGCTACCAAAATGTGCACTTTCTACAGCTAACCTAATATTCTCCAACTGAATCCAAAGTTCTATAGGCTCACATGTGTTAGAGATCAACAAAATCATATGAGAAGCTGCCAAATGTTGTCAATATGGAGGTCCACCCATTGGTTACAGATGGAAGTTCACAGGATGGGTGTATCTCGTTGGTCAAACCTATGGTCAATCTGGCTATGGCTCACTATTAGATGCAGAACATCAAGTAATTGGTTCTATAATCAATCAAGCGGGGACAATTTGCGAGCAAGCGAGATCTAAAGATTGAACTGAAGTTGATGATGTGTCAAGAAGTGTCTTCTCATGATTCGCTCCTTCAATAGCAAATCATGAGAAGAAGAAATCCTATTTCAATTCAGAGACTTAGATGTCAATCTCAAATCTATTTTCTCGGCAGCAATTTTTGAAGATGTTTAATTTGGAAACATTATAAAAATGCTTCATTTGTAAGTTAAACACAATCCAAAGATTATTATTATTATTATTATTCTGAAGTTTATTGTTGTGAAGACTTTGTTTAAATACTACAAATAATATAAACTTTGTTCATGGCATTCTCATAATTGTTGTTGGTGATTTTCATCATGTGATGTGAGCTTTCAGTACCTTGAACTCATCAGGAGGGCCCCTTGAAGACATGTGAGAATAGTATAGATGTTTTTCACTCTTTTCCTATAAATTCTTTATGCTTGGATTAAAAACTTTACTTCATTTACATACCTAGTTCATTTAGGTGCTTTGTTCTTAGTTAGAGTTTATTTTACCTCTGCACTTATTTTTCTATAGGTCAAGCGCTTGATAAAGTATCAAAAACAACCAAAAAGATTTACTTTGACGTTATTTTCTAGCTTAGTCTCTGATTTATGTTTGAACAATTATGATTAAGTTTTGGTCTTGTATGCACACATCACTAATCTCCTAGGCTTCTTACATTTCAATTTTTGTCATTTACTTCTCATTCTAGTATAATCTTGTTGATTTCTTGGTTATAGTTTTAGAATAGATTTATTTCAAAAAGTCTCATATATTAAATCTGCTTTGATTACTAGATTAGATTTGCTTCCAAGCATAATATATTATAATTGTCCTTGAATTCAATAGAATAGATTTGTTTTAAAAAGCATAATATATTAGATTTCGTTTCCAAGTCCAATAGACTATATTTATTTTCAAAAAGCTTAGTAGAATAAGTTTCATTTCTTGTTCAATAGAATAGAATTTCCAAAGCTTTCGTAGTTTAGAATTAGCATAAGTTTGCTTTAAATCCATTTAATTTTCAAGTCTTGAATTTTGTGATTTATTTGATTTCAATCTCTGAGAAAGAACATAAGTGTGTGTGCTCACTAAGGTATTTTCATAAGTAGGTTTTAATTCTTCAATTAGAATAGTTTTCTCTCCAATTAAAAGTCGATACCCTAGCATACATAGTGCAAGTATACTTCGCAAGTTCACGAACCCCGGATTAATAATTTAATGCCAGTAATTTAACCAACAATTAAATTACCCAACGGTTGGTGCTACCCTTCTTGTAAATCAATGTTCAAATGGAATTATTGCAGATGTGTGGACCATTTATGTTGGTAATCATTCTTCAAGTTCCCTTATTTCTGTATAAATTAAAGAGGTTGGTGATCAGTGTGGATGATCATCTCCTTCCCCAGTATATAATTTTTCCATTGTCAATAAGACTACATGATATAATACATTTCCTTTTCATAGGTGGGTACCTTCAAACAATATCATAGATTTTATAATTGTGATAGGCCACTGGATGCCCTTGTGATCTGAGGACTTCGCCAATATCATAATCGAAGGCAGTTGTCTCAATCTCAAATGGTTTTTATTGGTCTGGATGGCTGAGGACTGGTGCAAATCAAAGGCGGTGTTTCAGTTTAATGAATGCCTTTTATTGCAATTCATACCAAAAAAACTTTACTTTTTCCATGCCCTTGGTAACTTGACCTAAGGGCCAAGCGATATGAGAGAAACCCAACACGAATCTCTGATAAAAATTAGCATGACCCAAGAATTTGTGAAGCTTTGTTAGAGACGTCGAGGGCAACCAATCCCGAATGACTTGGACCTTAGTTGGATCCACATGCACGCCTTTCTCATCAATTATGTAGTCCAGATATTAGACCCAACCCATTCCAAAGGAGCATTTTCCTAGGTGAATATCAGGATATCATCCAGATATACAACCATGAACGATTTGGTCATGGGCTACAAGATGTCATACATTGCCTTCATAAATGTTGTAGGGGCATTTTTCATCTCGAAGGGCATGACTAACCACTCAAAGAGACCCTCCTTGGACTTGAAGATGGTTTTCCATACATCTATGAGTTCTATTAGAACTTGGTGATAACCAGACTTCAAATCATGCTTTGCCCTCTTGATCTAGTCAACAAGGCCATAAATCCATGGGATCAGGTATCTGTTCCTGATTATGATTTTTTTCAGTGCTTAATAATCAATGTGGAGTCTCCAAGTCCAATCTTTCTTTTGTACGAGTACAATTAGGCTTCCATAAGGTGAGGAACTTGGTTAGACATGCACTTCTTGTAGCAACTCCTAGTACTGTCAATTGATTTCCTCATTTTCCAAAAGAGAGCGGTGGTAGATTGGCCCATTGGGTGGAGGTGCACCGAGGGTCAAATCGATTAAATGCTTGACCTGACAGTGTAAAGGTACCCCTGTGGGTGAGGAGAAGATGTCTCTACACTCTTCCACAACCTTATCCACTTTCTTCTAATGCGCAAAGGAGCCCTTTCTGGAGGCCATGGATGTGACCACAATCTTCCCCTTAGTTTGAGAGTGAATCAAGAAGAAAAAAAATTTCCTAGTCTAGGAAATGATCTTAATACATTGCTTAGCAAAGATCAAAGAAATGGCAATAGGCAGGGAACCTCAGTATCCTATATAGTTTTCTACCCAAAGTAATAATAATTGTACAAGGTCTAGACTTATACATAACTTGATGCTTCCACAAGTACGGTTAGCCTAATCAAGCATCACAAACGTCAATGGGAGAAACATCACACAATACCTCGTCCATGAAAGGCTTGATGTTGTAGGGAAGGCGACACTACTGGATGACACAGAGATCTCACCCTTGTTGGAGCTGCCAAACGGTATATGGTTGCAAGTGTGGTGTTTTTGGCAGGCCCAACCGCTTAACGACCTCTGCTGAGATGAGGTTCTTTTGACTCCCACTATCGATAATGAACTGCAGTGGTGCACTCTTCACCCACGTTCATGAGAGGAAGAGATTCTCACCCTCCTCTGCATCTTCGGGATCACTTTTCTTAACCTTGGTGGTGGCAACGGTGGTGTTGGGTTCTGTGTCAATTATTTATTTCCCCTTGTCGGGTTCTTTCTTAGAGTCGGAACATGCGTCTAACTCTGAAGCTTTACGCTCAACCACTAGTGAGTGCTTTGTGCAACATTCATTTGTGTTGTGAGTGGGGCTATTGTGGAACCCACACCACTTACATGTGTCTTTCTTCGTCTTCCCATTGTTATTCTTTTCTTATGGCTTTGACAAGTTTTCCTCAGTCATTCCACCTTGGCTTTATCCTTTGTTCTATAGTTTGGGGGTGCCCTTACCCTGCTTCAAATTTGTTGATCCAAAGTCTTTCTTCTTTTGTTTAAATTTATGCTCAATCTTATCACCATATTAGTATGTTACACCAAGTGAGGAGATGTCCAAGAACTCCATTTTTGCCTGCATGTATTTGTGCAAACAACCACAGTACTTGAGCACTAGATGTTACTAAGAGTCCTTGATACCCAGCTTTGTGTGTAGGGTATGAAATATATTCGTCAAATTTAACACTTCTTGGTCTCTTTCCTGTCGTAATGTGGTCCATTTATGTACTTCTCTTCATAACTTCCAACAGGGTAATATTGCTCCTTAACGTCATATCAGAAAGAATCCCAAGAGTTGGCGAAAAAAGAAAGAATCCCAATAGGGTAATTAGAAATAGTGAGGATTCCTCCTCGGGCCTTTGCTTATAGTAAGTTTCCCACCAATCCTTAACATGGGGGTGGCCTTAAGGAGTGAAAAAAGTATTATTTTCTCTATCGGAAAAATTATAGCCAGAAAAATATCCTTCCAGTAGATTTAACCATTTATCTAGAGCATATGTGTCTATTTGGCCTTCAAATATAGAAATTTCAAAATTAACTTGTACCTTAAAGGCGTCAACACCTCTAAAGTGACTATGAGATGAATATGGATCACTCATAGGTATTCACCGAAGGATTTTGGAAAAATTATCCATCATCTCGTTCCTTTGTCACTCAAGGGCTTCTTCATGTAACAATTTGATAGGATTTATTTCTCCCTCATCTTTATTTTCTTTCGCCATGGGAGGTTGTCGGGGTCAATGAGGCCAGTCTTGCAAGGCCTCAAGTAGTTTGAGTCCCAACTCCTTATACCTCGACCTCATTGCATACATGCACAGAAAAACAAAGAAAGAGAAGACCGCTATGGTACCATTGATTTGGATTTATGAAGGAATGAAATGAAATACAAAGATACAAAAAAATTGAACTTCAATTAATAAATATCAAATGTTGAACACTGTTTACATGGAGAATGAAAGCAAACTAGCTTTGGCGGTGATAGATTATCTCTAAGAAGATATGTGATGGCTACATTCTGTTAGCACTTGAAATTTCACCTAGGCTGAAATAGACAAATCTCAAGGCTACATCAAACCATTCAGCCTCGTAGCTAGCCCTACGAGGCAGAAGAAGGCTCTCTCCGGTCAAACTCGGTGGATTTTTCAATAGGATGAGTTGACCAATTAGAAACACTGATATTAGGCTAGTAAACTGATAAGGAGGGTTGATTTAAAGTTTTTGGGGTTTTTGGTGGCAATTGGAGGGAGTGCAATTCAGGGTGCGGGGATTGAGCTCAGTTTTTGCAGGTGGGTCTTTGGGGCAAGTAGGAATTTGTACTGATGCCTTTAGCTGAGATGAATGATCAAGGAAGAAAAAAGAGAATCTAAAGAGGGCAAACAATGACTTTGAATCCTCTCTAGACATTGGAAAACATAAACATTAAACAAATTTGAAAGCTGAGCATGGAAAGCATGAATTCAAACTTTATCAGTTCATTTGTTTAATAAGCTGCAGTAAAGAAAGAGATGGAACACATAAACACACTTACAATAACAGTAGGAAACACACCATCAACACAATAATCCACAAGAATCCACAATGAAGTCTGCAAAACCATGGCCTCCTTTTCCTCAAATTGCAGAGATACAACTAAAATATACAATAGAGCTTCTCCCTCAAGAGTCCAACCATGAAAATGAGTAAGAGAAGGCATAATATAGAAGATCTAACTCCTTTCCCCACCTCTAGGGGTCGAGCTCAGCTTCCTAGGAGCTGTTTCAACTAATTCTAAACTAATCACTAGATAATAGGCAGTCAAAACAACTTGCCTCTAAAACTTAGGAAACCTATCCATGCATTAAATATTTACCATTTACATCAAGGAAACTTCTAGAAGTGTTCAAGGAGAGTAAAAGTATCTAAATGCCATGAAAATTACATAAAAATCCATCATTTACATGCCTCAAAAGTCAACCAAAGTAAAAACAGTGTTTTGCTAGCCGAACTGGTCAAAACAGGCAAATTTCCCTGAGTGATCGCGCCCCTCACTTTGACTGGTCGTGCGCATTGACAGCTCTGTTTGAGGGCCTTCCCGGTGTCCAAATCAAGTGCAAGATAGCTCATTGGAAAGGTCTGTGAGTCTACTTTCCAACCCCACTGGAATTTCAGAATTTGGAGTTGATTTGACCCCTAAAAAGCCATTTCTCCCAAGGAATCTCTCTACAACTCAAAAAAGGGGCAGAAAGTCAAAATTTGCATGTATTTTGAGCTTTTGGGAGCCCAAATATTCATAAAATCTGAAACCACATCCATAGGCAAGTGTATTTTTGCATGAAAATTCCAAAAATGTAGAGTTTTCCCCGTTCTGAGCTGTCCCCATGACTGGTCGCGTGCGGGGTGAGACCACTCAAATGGCCAAAACCTGTAAAATTCTAAAAAATGCCAAAAATGCCTCAAAACTCTCAAAATTTCTTGGGTTTGCTGCTAGGAGGAGGCTAATGAGTATCATGGTGAGTGAGAGAAGCCTCAGCCAAGATACGGAGCGGGTTGGTCTTCTTCTTCCCTTTGGGAGCCTCGGTCAACCTCCTTTGAAGAATCTTTATCCTTGCCTTACAAACATGCATCCTTGCCCAATAATGATTATTCATGTTCTTTAGCAGCTTCTTTTCTTGGTTGGCCTTCGCCAACAACCTCTCTAAGTGTGTATTCACCTGGATAAGCATGGATTCCATCTCCTTGGGCAGCAAGTCACTGGGCCTCCTACGGTTGATGACTCGATCACTTCGAATCCTCCACAGCTCATCCAACTCTTTCTCATCCTCGAGTTGTTTGTTTCGCTGCTCTAAATAGTTGATTATCCATTTTGCCATCAATAATTTTGTTTGCAGCGAATGAATCTCGGTGCTTTTCTCTCGGATGATATCCTTGAGCTCTGTGCTAGGAGAACCGGCGCCAAGATCAATAACCGGATCACCTGACAATCTCTCCTCAATCATGGGCTGCTTGCCCCTCTCTGATACCTGTGCTGTTGTCGGAAATGAGGCCCCTTCAATCTGGTGTGGAGATAACACTCGTTGACCTGATGATGATGACGAGACCCCTTCCACCTGCTGTGGAGAAAGTACTCGTCGAGCTGCTGCAAACAAGGTCCTATGACCCCTCTGATATGTAAGCTGCGTTGGGGAAACAACATGTCTCGGAACAATAATCTCGGGCTAGTGTGATGGACCTCCCTCATCATGAATGGTCTCTGGCTCTGGTTGTGGCTGTGGTGGCACTGTAAAGAACTCATGAGAGATGAAGTCTGCCCATGGAATGCCCTGCTGACTCAACTGATGAGAAACAATGAGCTGGATGAGACCATGATGGCACAAACTCCTATGCTGCTGAGCTGGGGACTGCCTCTGAAACATGGACGCCATCCTCTGAATGTCCTGGAAGAAGAAAACCGGGATGTTCATCATCCTCACTCGGGTAAAGTGCATCAACAGGCGAATGTGACAAGAGAAGACCTGTGAAAATATTCCCTCGCATGTAAAGTAATGCATGATAAGCCGCATGATTGGAGCATACTCCTCCCAGAGGAATCTGAAGGGAAAGACCCCTGACAAGTGACTCATGAATGCTGGCCTGACATATGGCTCAAAAAAAACATAATCCAGCATTTTGCGCTTGG
>APFE031748444.1:92339-106535 GCA_000404065.3 Pinus taeda
AAGCAATCACCCAAATCCATTTCTCCTTACATTTCTTGGTGATAAACATATATATGCAAGCCCATCATTTCATGTTTTAAGCATTCAAACGCACTATAAGACCCTACCTCGATCAATTGAGCAAGCAAGAGGGCGATTTAGTCGATTTGGAGTGGTTCTGTAGAAGACAGCTTGAGTGGTCGCGCCCCGCCTGAGTGGTCGCGCCCCTTAGAAAAATGCACTGCAGAGGGGTCACTGAGTGGTCGCGCCCCACCCAACTAGTTGCGCACTGAGCCTGAGTGCTCGCGCCCCTGAGAATGACTCCAACTTTCTGCAAATCGCCTCTTTTGACCTCTCACTCGTTTTGCAAGCTCTCAAATGCATAATGAGGCTGTTTAGAAGGAAATTTACTCTTTATAGGCCCAATTTGAAAAAGTTAACTTACCAAACCCACTTTCTAATGTTTTTGTTTTGACATTCACTTTTAACACTGTTTTGAGTTCACTTTGTCCTGAATTTAATCTTTTGAGTGCTTTAACTCCGTTCTTTTTGCAGGTTGACCATCTGATGGACTCTGGCGAGGAGACCAGGGTTATTGCCGGCATTTTGAAGAATTTGAAAATTCCTTATTTTTTGCAAATTCACAATGACCTTGGGTTTAACGGGTTTTTAAATCCAAGGTATAAATGAGTTGATATCTGATGAAAAATATCAATGGAACATATTTACAACCTCAATTTTGGCTTGCTGGGACTATTAGACTTTGACTCACGCCTGCAGTGAATTTTGACCAAAACCCTAGACTAGACTTAGGTTTCAGACAAACATAAAACAAGTGTAACACAAGCTCATTTAAATGATATGATCTGATCCAGCAAAGCCAAGAAGGGAACAAGGACCAGCTCCTCCATCAATTTTATGGCATGCCTAACGGGATGCAAAACTGATACTGATGAGACACCTACCTATGCACATGCAAAGAGCTTTTGATCACCGATGGAGGGCTCAAGACTGACACTAACACATTCCTTCTTAATTGTGTTACAATGAGGCTTTAAGGCCTTAGTATTATGAAGAAACAATGAGAAACCCTAAACATCCAAAAACTTAACCCTAGGAGATGAAGCGCCAAAAGTTATGGGCCCAGATGACATTAGTTGAGACATCAACTTCATGAGGTCGTAAATTTGGAGTATGATATTATTTTGGTGCGCATGATAGTTCATTAGAAAAGTATATCGAAGGACAATAACTTTCGACTAAAAATGTCAATCTTTGTTTTCAGTTTGCCCGTTTCCCCAAAAAATGTTGTTTAGGGCCTCAAAACAACTCTGGAAGTTCAGGACCCGAAAATTACCAAAAATAAAAAATAAAAAAATAAAAAAATGTTGAAATAGGAAACTAATAGAAAATAATGCTAGGGGTACAAGTGGAATAGGAGGGTGGCCACCTTTATCCACCTATATCATCCATTCCAAAAAAGAGTTTGATTAATTAGTGATCTACATGGTACCATAGGTTTAGTTGGGGGGAGATATTGAGTTCGGAAGTGGCTTATCTTGATCACCTTTCTCCTTATCTTTTTGCATATTTTGTCCTCAATAGTCACATCCTTTCTACTTAATATCCCATCTTTTGATTCAGGCATGCTAAATCTTTATGTCACTCTAATCCACTCAGTTTTGCTTGCATTTAAAGGAGAATAATTATTTTGGTTGTTGATCCATGATGTTTTCTTCAATGTTGTTAAACAAAATTCCTTAAAGAGCATGAAGATACCATAAATGGAACATCCAAGAAGAAGCAACACAAAACGAATACGTTAAAGACAATGCACCAAAATTTGTTAAAGGAATTCACCCACAATGTATGAGTTATGCCTAGCTTCAAAGTGGAGATGCCTTTATATTATCTTAACAAAATAATGGCAAGTACATGGAAATACCTCACTTTTGGGGATGACCCAAAAATCCATTGCTCAAACTGTAGCATACTCCAAACCAACAACTCTGACTTAGAATTATGCAACATTAGAGTATAAACATGACCACCACCTGCAAGGTTGTCTTGAAGTTCATGCCAAGCATTTAATGAAACATGTGGGTTTCTGCCATGAGCGCTTAGATCCATTATTCATATCCCAATTTTAATTGCACTAGTAGATTCCTTGCGAAACTTTGCGAAAAATGAGTATAAACTTATCTAGTTTATGGTATTGTCACCTCCTCCTCAAATTTCATGCCACAACATATTAGAATATGCCTCAAATACTCCCTATAAAATTCCATAGAATATGCTCTAAAATATTCTCCAGAATATTCCTTGAGATTCATGCCTACGTGGGGACCCCTCTCAGCCTTTGTGTTGAACTCAACCTCTTTGCTCGAGAATCTACCCTCCCCCATGTGTATGTAAATGTAGGTTTAAATACATTGATGTAGGGTGAACTTAATAAAGTCCATAACTGGCATATTGGTTGGTAGACTTATATTAAGTCGTTGGTTTTGGGGAGGTCTCGAGGTCAAACCCGGGGACCTCCTCTTTTTGCTTCAATACAAATGTTAACGTTGGTTTGGCATGGTTTTAAATTTATATAGTTATATATACAAACAAGAACCAATAACCATACATTCAAAAATTCATGAGGTTAGCGCATATTTTGAGGGGTCATTGTAGGCCACATGGCACCCTTTCATAGGTCCATGTGTGAATTTTCATAGGGCCACGTGGCACCCTATGATTGGACCACTTGCAATCCAATCACAATGTCATAGAGCCACCTCAACATCCATTTAGCTACCACACGTCACATTTAGCCTACACCTCTTGTCCAGTCAGCCTGCCAACATGGGGCCCAATCACCACCAACTGCACCTACCATGTCATCTATAGGGTGTGCCGTGTGTCAACTCCAAAGGTTTCCACATCGCCCTTTGACTATTGAATTTTTGCTTGTTGCTCTTAAACTTCAAATGAGCATAAGTTTTTCATACAAACTTAGATTGAGGTGTCATTCATGTCGTTAGAATAATCTTGAAAAGATATATGACTTAAAGCCAATTTTTATGATATTCAAATTTTGAGCCTTTTGGATCCTCTTGGATCGGGTGTTTAAGAGACAGTATGTCAAGGAAAATGCATACAAGATGGCCCGGCTAACCCAGGATGTTGTTACTCCACCATTTTTAGGGTGTTTTTAATTGAGTTTGTCACGACCATGTTACTCCAAAGCCTTCTTATGTTGTTACTCCAGGATTACACTTTGTTGTTATTTCAACATACCCAGATGTCATTATTTTTCCATGCCACTACTGCCAAAGTCTCAATGTTATTTCAAGTTGTTGTTATGTATGTTGTTACTCAACACAGTAAATGTGGTTCATAGTGACATCAGGGATTCGATTCTCCTAAACTATGTGGCCAATTTTGCCATAGTGGTTATGATCCCCATCTTTTTAGTAATTTTCTAATTCAGGATGACATTCTAGTAACAACTTTATTTGTATATAATCTATTGAATTGGTTATTGAGGCCCCTCAATTAACTTTATTTGAATAGCATGAGAATTGAAATGTTTCTCAAGGTTGTTCATGTTTTGATTTATTACTAAGATTGAAAGTAAAGGGAAACCTATAAAATGGGATCTCCCTGCCCCAAGAAGGGGGTTGGCATTTTTTTCTCTCATACCATGCATTTGTATGTTTATTTTACCATTATTGCAAGACCCAACAAGTTTGTGGGTCATTTTATGAATTATTGTGTAACATGTAGGCTATGAGTTTTCCTCTAGTTCCCTACTAAGGAGCAATGAGCCTCTTCTTTAGCAAGAATTATTGTGATTGTATAGGTAGTATGGTTGTTTTATTTCATTAGCTTGTGGGTTTTGATCTAGATTTTTGGAATTGAAGTCGATTGTTCTTACTGATTTTCTGTGTCATTTGGGCATTATTGTTACTCATGATACTTTTCAAGAATTCGTGAATGCGGGTCACTATTACTCAACCATAGCCATCATAGATATTTACCAAATTATATCATTACTATGGAAATACATTGTTTTTATAGATTGATGTGAATTATTACCTTTACATAGTGTTGATTGGATTGTTTTTACATATTCATGACTATTGTTTGTTGTTACTTTATTATTGTTACACGTTACTATTATGCAATGTTGTTAAATATAGTTGACACAATTTAATAATGTTATCCTTAATTCTTCCGAGAATGACATTATTAATGCAGTTATAATAGTAACATTTCATTTTTTGATTGGTTATGTTATTTGAAATTATTTTTTTACTTCTAATTGGATGTGGTGTTGAGTGATTTCATTCATGCAAGTGAGGAGTTGGTTTCGTCAAGTGTTTTTTTTTCTACAAGAGTGACCAAGTGTTGTTTTCTTCCTACAAAGAGTGATTTAAATTTCTAGAACTATGTGTAAAATGATTTTCTTTTCATGCAAGTGTGGTTTTCAACATTGGGGTTTTAATCTCATAATTGATTGAAGTGTGATTTCAATTCTTGCAAGTGGAATAATTTACATTAAGCATTAGGATTTGATTGAGGTTTATGTTCTTGTTGAGGAAGAATAATAGAAGGAAGTATATTAGGAAGTAGTTAATGTTAGTTAATGATTTCTTCTTGCACATATTGTGCACGATAGCCTTGAAATAAAAGACTTACCCTGGTTGATAATTTATGTTAGAGTGGATGCATTGTTTTTAATAAGACAATAAAAATCCCCAACACAAATCTCTCACATGCCTAGAACCTTCATGCTCATACCAATGATGTGGGAAATCCTACTCTCGAATAGAATTCAACACAAGAAGTGTCGTAAAATAAATATTTAATTGATTTTCATTCAACAAAGCACACACTTATATAGAGTTACATAAAAAAACTACCTCTACAGACTAAGAGAGAAAATGTCAACAAGATCCTAAAAACTAAAACTAAGCACAATAATAAAGATGGTTTGATATACAATCTAAACGTGTGTTAATTGCTAACAATTGTGGCCTTTAATTTATCCTTGCTTGTTGGTGCAAATATGCTCCAATTACAATGTTGGGTTGCCCCTCTTGTGGAGGAACTAATGGCCTAATTGGATTGATAAAAACGTAAGACAAATCATTGGTTGTTTGCAGAAAACTAATAATGGACCTCTCCCTTCAATGGTCAAATCACAAGATTGATGGTCACAAAACTAATTCTACCCATGGTTTAAATGCATATCCATATTAAAAATAAATAAAATGAGAAAATTAGTTTAGCATTCACCATCCAATGAGGTGCTATTACAATAAAATATTATTATGTTTTTCTTTCACTTTTAAGTACATACCATGTAGTGAAACAATTACATGTTAAACCAACAAAGAAAAGAATGATTATATTGTCTTTATCTTTTACATTATATCACATATCTACATTATATGCTTTTTACATAACATATCTCTAATACATCTCATGGGTGACTACCGCGAGGAACTACCATGCCCTTAATATTAAAGGGCATCCAATACCATGTTAGATAATAAAGAAAAGAGACCTACTAAAAGAATTGGCAAAATAATTTAGTCATCTCAACAATATATTCATTCACTAATATCAATATATAGTACATGGATTAGTAATTACCTCATAAATTGAAGAGTGTCAACACACTAACATTTCATTAACAAATAATAATGACACCTTATCAAGGAAAATAATGAAAACTCATAAAATGGGTGATCTAGGACTTTGTGATTGTCTAGGGACTAACCAGGCTAGGTGTAAATACTAGGAAAAAAATAGTAGTATTAGATTATATTCCTACAGATTCATAAGTGGAAGACATTTTAATGAAGTCATTAGTAAAGGGGAAGGTAGATATGCTAAGGGAGATTTTTAGTTTGGTGGAAAACACATTCTTTGCAATGAGGGATTGTTATATATTTTGTTTCTCTAAGCATGTTATCCATAACTAATCTTTTTTTCATTTCCTATTTTCAGGGGTTTCTTTTCAACTTTTAGATATTCTTGTTGGAAATGGTGTTGATTGTTGGAATTCATTTCAACCTTTGAATGTTATGGCCTTGTTGCAGGTGTTGAAGAACTAGTGTGATTTTATTAACAAGTTACCTAATGGAGGTGTGTGGCAATTGTGTTTGGTTTGATTGTTGGTGAATCATGGTTGCAATTTTTTTGTTGATGTTACAAGTTCTAGAAGTTCTTGGCAAGATGGTAGTAATCTAGAAGCAAGTGGTGGAAACATGCGCTAGAGAAAGTTTAAATTTCCATGGTTTATAGAATTGTTGCAATTTGATAGAGGTTACAAAGTAGCACTAGAACAGTGGTGCAGGCTTGCCATGCTCTATGCACGGAGACTTCTACACTTTGATATGCTTGTGCTCCCAGCACTACATGTAGGTGGAAAAAATTAAAAATGTGAGCATTCCCAGGGGTTATGCACATGGTATTTGGTGTGAGATATTACTTATTGATCAAGTCTTATTTGATATGGTAATCAAGGGAAATGGATAATAATTAATTTGTTGAGTTGGTCTATGTTGATTGTAGAAATTAATGTGTAGATTCAAAACAGCTCATGAAATTTACTAAATCACAAGACTGGAAGCTACTCTACTCATTTGCGTAAGTTATTACACCATCTAAACCAAGAATCATTTACATGCAAAAGTAAACATCACACATACACAGAGACTTATCTAGGGGAAAGAAACTATTGAAAACCCCTTACTATCGATATTTCATTAATCAAATAATATAGAAGAAATACAATGTTTTCTCAAGCCTGAGCACACCCTGTAAGTGTATAGTCTATCCTTCTGCCTGACTGACTGACTCTGGTCAACACTTAGGCAATTTTTTAGCCCTCCAAGCTCCTAATTCCTTGCATTGTTCCCTTGGGAATTAGGCCCCTATTAATTAGGAAATTCTCTCATCTGGATTGCACAATTCCTTTAAGTCAATTCTCTGACTGCATGCACCACCTGTAAAACTTGGAATAGTTTACAACTGAGAGTACACTGCCCTTGAACTCTAATTTCAACTAGGTAACTTGAATTCTCTGCATGCATGAGTTAACTGAGGTTGATTGATTAGTTATCTGGATGATCACTTAGTGCGGTTGAAGTTCCACTTCCACAACTTGACCTTCCACTAGTTCCTCTAACAGTTAGAACTAGTTTAACCAGCCATAACTCAATTTAACTTAATTAAATTGTTATAATTGAAATTAACTCAACCTAGGGTCCTAAAATTTAATAACCCTCTACACACAACTAAACTTCATGTCCCTAACTATAATTAACTGAGCTAGACTCCTATTTTTTAGGAATCAACGCAATTAAAATGAAATTCAACTCATTAACTCGAATTAAGTGTTCTTAACTGAGTGACAAGTGCCATGTCACCTCAGTTAACTCCTCCAAGTTATCTACTAAAGTGGAATTTTGAATTTCCTCAATTTGATTAAGGCAAAAATCAAATTGAGAATTTTCTTGTTGAATTTTCAACACTCCCTCTCAGCAAGAAAGGGATTCTCAACTACCTCGATCTAGCACCTTTGGAATATACTACATGCAACACTTCTCAATTTTGTTGCTCATGCAACACCTGCAACTGAGAAGCATCCAAAAAAAATTGAATCAACTGCGTCTGCAACTGTCTACTGGGAAAACTATGATGTTGTTGACTCTACTACTGAGCCTCCTGCTCTATTGTCAACAGTCCTTTGCACTCCTCAGTAACTGACTGACATTGATCCTCCTGCTAATGAATATTTTGGGCCCGTATATCAAGGTAATGATCCATGGGGAAATTCCTCAATGACCATGCCCAAATTTTTGTAACTATTGGACTAAGGATCTACATCGCTCCACCTCACTCTTGGAGGTATAGTTTCATGTGCTCCCTCTGCCCACTTGGCTCGAACTCTCCCCCTACTGGAGGTCTCTGCTTGAGTGGTTATCTCCACTCTGCCTCCTATCTGTTTTTCCATTTGTGGCTACTCCACAACTTCCTGAGGCTTCTTCAGAGGCTACATGTTGAGAGGTCTAACAGGCTCCCTCTCAACCACCACATCTCTATTCTCTACATTTCTCGTGAAGGCTTTGCATGCATCTTATACCTCAAGTGCATGCAGGTTCTTGACTCGAACCCCGATCTGCTTCACCTGTTCTGTGGCTATGTGTCTCAGGAATGTCTTTCCTTTGTTGAAGATGACATCATAAGCATGGTCTTCCAAAACTGCAATAAATACAAGATTATTCTTTAGACACAAAAGAAACATCACATCCTTGAGTCTAAGAGGGTAGCTCGACTCCCATTGAAAGGTGATTGTACATTTCTTGCTCACATTGTACCTTCCATCATCCCTAAACTCAATGTTCATCTGGAGATGTTTCTCCTCCAAGTCACTGGAAAAATATATATTCCCTATCATGTGGAACGAGGCACCTCTATCCAAGTACCACATGCTCCCCATCACTGTGCTCGCCATGCATTCAATAAGAGTGAATTCAAGCTCAAACTGTGAAGCCAAAGCTTCACCTATTGCTGCTACTACAGGCTCCTTCTTTCTTGCCTTCTTCTGTGGACACTTCGTGGCATAGTGCCTGAATTCATGACAGTGAAAGCACTTGATTTTGGGCAAATCTTTTTTCTTTCCCTCTTGGCTAGAATGAGCCCCACCTTGGGACTTCTTCCCTTTGGCCTCCTTTCCCTTGCTGACTAATGCAAATTCCTCTTCCTCTTCTTTGGATGAGGTCTCATCTCTGGTGTTTTGCCTTATTTTCTTCTGCACCAAGTCGGATCATAACCACTCCCAACATAGTATTTTATCTATACCATTTACCAAATCTTAATAGATATGCTAGCTCTTGGGAAGGTCCAAAAGGGATAGAGCTACCAAGTCTTCTTCGGGGAAATTAACATAAAACCCATTAAGCTCATCACGACACTTTATAAACTTGCTCAGGTATTGTGGAATTGTGTCATTCTTTTGCATCTTGATACTTCAAAGCTTGTCCTTGAGTGCTAGCTTCATGTGGTCACTATTGTTCTCAAACAATTTTGTAGTGCTTTCCACATCTTGAACATAGTCTCTTTTCCATGGAGATTCAATACAATATGATCCTGAACTCCCTCCAATATGATTCTCCTCGCTTTGGCCACATCATTCTTCCACTCAGCAATATTATGGGCATAGTATGCTTGGGGTTTGCTACATATGTCTTGATGTATTATAGCAACCCATTATCATCCAATACTGCCTCCATGTGGATCTTCTATGCAACAAAATTTGAGGTGCCTTCCAAGGCATACTCAAGTCTGATTCCATTGAAAGTCATCTTCTCAATCCTGAAGAAAACCTGCAATACTAAGCTTCAAATTCGAATCTCCTACAATGATAACTTTGAATTTTTTTCTCTACAGTGATTCCAGCTCTGATACCATGTAGAAATTAATGTGTAGATTCAAAACTGCTCATGAAATTTACTAAATCACAAGACTTGAAGCTACTCTACTCATATGCGGAATTTAATTCACCATCTAAAACAATAATCATTAACATGCAAAAGGAAACTTCACACATACACAAATATTTATCTAGGGGAAAGCAACTGCTCAAAACCCCTTATTATATGTATTGCATTAATCAGAGAATAGAGAAGAAATAAAATGCTTTCTCAATCCTAAGCACACTCTGCAAGTGTATAGTCTATCCCTCTACCTGACTGACTAACTCTGGCCAACATTTAGCCATTTTTCAAGCCCTCCAAGCTCCTAATTCCTTGCATTTTTCCCTTGGGAATTAGGCCCCTATTAATTAGGAAATTTCCTCATCTGGATTGCACAATTCCTTTAGGTCAATTCTCTAATTGCATGCACCACCTGTACAAATTGGAATAGTTTACAAATGACATTTCACTGCCCTTGAACTCCAATCTCAATTGGGTAACTCTAACTCTTTGCATGCATGAGTTAATTTAGGTTGATTGATTAGTTATCTAGATGATCACCCAGTGTGGTTGAAGTTCCACTTCCACAACTTGACCTTCCACTAGTTCTTCCAATAGTTAGAACTAGTTTAATTGACCATAACTCAATTTAACTAAATTAAAGTGCTACAACTGAAATTAATTCAACCTAGGCTCCTAAAATTTAGGAACCCACTATGCACAACTGAACTTCATGTCCCTAACTCAAATTAACTGAGCTAGGCTCCTACTTTTTAGGAACTAACACAAGTAAATTGAACATCAACTAATTAACTCGAATTCAGTGTTCTTAACAGAGTGACAAATTCCATGTCACCTCAGTTAACTCCTCCAAGTTGTATGTTGATGTGTAATTTCAAATTTCTTCAATTTGATTAAGGCAAAAATAAAAATTAGACTTTTCTTGCTGCATTTTCAACATTGATGATGGAAAAATCAAGCATAAATATAACATGAGAGTGTTGTAGATTAGTTTAACTATTTTGCATAAATTGGTTGATATTTTACATGTAGCAGTGATCAAAGTTGAGGTGAATGTTGTAGAGGTTGAGTCCATCACTATAGATGCAATGTCTTCTGCACCTTTCTTTGTATTATGCTACAATTGATGGTTGGGTTGTATGGTTGAGTGAGGTTTTGTATTGTTGCCCTTAGACTTTGTGTATGTGATTTTTAGTGCTACTAATTGTTTAGTTGCAGGAAGGTTTTCAATGGTGTTATTGTTGTAGAAAGGGCCCAGTATGAAAATGTATGAAAGCATGGTCCATTATGTTTAAGAAGGTTGGGTCCTTTGGAAAGTGGTGGCTTGCTAGATAAGGAGGTTGGGATTCCATGTTGGTTGCGACCAAGAAAAATATTATGAAGGTTGGGGCCTTTAGCAAGTGGTGGATTTCCAGATAGGGAGTTGTGGCTTCTTTTTGTGGCCAGCAAAAGTTTTTATGGAGGTTGGTGCCTCCAGCAAGTTAGGGCTTCCTAGATGGTAGTGGCTAGAAAATCTATGTAAAATAAATTTGAAGACTAATGAGAAGAATAAAAGAAGAACAATAATATAGTGGTTTTCCTCCCCTTGAGGGTCCCGACCTAAATCCATGGTGTCCATGTGTGTTGTTTCTTATGTTGTGTTTTCAAGTTGCATGTATACTAGATTTGTTGTTCTTGTACTATTCTACTAGTTGTTTAAGTGTTGATTGATTTGAAAAATGATTATATTGTTTAAAACAACATTATATTGATTCACCCCTTCCCCCTCTCTATATAACTAAGTTTCCAACAATTGGTATCAAATTTGGTGCCTTATGTTGCAACTTAATCGCTGGAAGGTAGTTTTGGGTGAATAGTGAATTATCACAGTGATATGCTGCCCAGTCTTGCAAACTTTCATGAATGGATAGAGAAGGTGAAATCCCAATTATTTATGCTTGGATCTGAAGTCTGGAATGTAATGATGGTTTGTTATGGCGAAGAACCCCCTTCAAAACAAGTTCAACGATGGAATGCCTAAGCGAAGTTTTCAATTTATGACAATCTTCATAATCTAGATCTTGTGAAAGTCATGGATATCATGTCTGCAAAGCATATTTGGGGAAGGTTGTAGGCCCTACATGAAGAAGAAACCAGTAGCAGTAGTGAAGAAAAGGAAAAGAAAAGGAAGAAGAAGAAAAAGGCCCCTAGGAAGGGAAGTGATCAGCCAAATGATATTTTCTCTCCCAACGTCAAAGTCGTTGATTGTCAAGAAGAGAGATCAGATGGAGATCCAGCTCAGCATAGTTTAGTAGTAGATGAAAAAGAAAATCTCTCAACAGAAAATAGATATCTGAATAATCTCCTTCAAATACTTGAAGAAAGAGAACAAGATTTTAAAGAAGAAATTATTAATTTAAAAACTCAAATAGAAGAAGGAATGCAGATTAAAGAGGGAATGAGAAAACAATTTAAAGAAAAGGAGTTGAATGTGAAATATTAGAAGTTGAAGTAGTTTTAATGAGAAATGATTTAGAGAACAAGAAAAAATAGTTGGAAGGAGAATATAGTTCCAAGGAAGCATCCAAAATGATTTTTAAGCAAAATGACTCCAGCAAGAAAGGAGGTCAACAATTGAATCAGTAGCCAAGGAAAGAGTCAAGAAAAGGACCCTCAACGAGAGGAAATTTCACTTCACCATTGGTGGATATCAAGTGTTGTAGAGTCCATAGCTTTGGAAATGTACCTCTTGATCATAAACGCAAAATTATCAATATTTATCAGCATAATAGACAGCTGAAGATGAAGTAGAAAAGGAAGCTTTCTCAACCAAGGAATCATGGAATATCATCATCAATTATCAGGTATAGAAATATATTTTATGGTTATTGTTACTTATGCAATGTTTTTGGGCATAAATTTATTGAATTTGGGAGCTATGCAAAGAACAAAAAGAATAAAAGTCAGATCAGCAAAATATTTTAGCCTTTTCCACCATTTATTAGTCACATAAGATGTTTTACATGTGATAATCTTGGCCATATGGCTAAGGATTACAAGTTTCCCAAGATTCTTAAGGAATCCAGTTGAAAGGAGAAACTCGTTGAAAGTTTACGATACAAGAAGTCTAAAAATAATGTGCACATCAGAGATCAACCTTTCAGAATTTGGAAAACGAAAGAGGAGGATGTAACTTCAAAGAAAAATTGAAGCCAACTTGGTGTTAGGAGGAGCATTCAACAGCTTCTTGAAAAGCATGAGGAATATTTTAAAATGGAAGCTCTAATGAAAGGTGCACGAGCTCAGGTAGAGGTGCACATGGAGTTTGAGGTTTGCATTTTCATTTTTCTTACTTTGGTCTTAGTCTATTAGCATATGCATGTTTGAAAATCTTCTTCATGGTTATTAAGAGAATAATTTTTAAATCCCTAATGCTATTTTATGTGATCTTGCCTACATTCTAAAATGGTTCATTGGTTTGTTCTTTCCCATTGTCAATTGAACTATTGGTCAATGTTGATAATCATCAATTTGGTGATATTGCAATTCATTTTCTTGTAAGCGGGCATCTCCAACAGCGTAGTAGGCCATGGTTGCAGTGCACACCTGTAACAGATAAAGGATTAAGTCAGTATGGTAAATATGTAATTGTAGAGGTTAGATGCACAACAATCTGGGTAGCCTGTAATAAGCAAAATGTAAATCACTCTACAAAATAAGAGGTCAATCCCTTAAATGTTAGTTGAATATCAAAGAGTCAATGATGGATTGAGGTCGATTTAGTTGTTCTATGTTTCTATTGGTTGTTAGTATAATAGTTATGTCCACTTGTAGCATGTTACTTGCGTTGAATGGGGCATATCATAGTAGTTGTGAATAAGAGAGGTTAAGAGCACCTGCAATGAATCAATGCGTTGTTATGTATGAAAATAATGTGATCTAAATGCATATTTTATAGTTGAGTGTGTTCCTGTACAATGTAAAGAAGCATGATGATTGAGTTATATTGCGCATAAATCTTGATAGTGAAGTGTAAATAAGGAAGTGTTCATTGATCTGGTCATCCAATGAATAGTGGAGTGCATTAGTTGATGTTTTGGTCGACCTGGTAGAAACAACGTGGAATTTCATTCTTAATGGCATTGATATGGTATGACTTATGGTCATCAAAAAAGTAAAGTGTGCTATAGGTTATGGTCAATCTGGTCCACAATATGAACACTAAAATTTTCTTGAATTGGTCATGAAATTGTATGATATGTTAACCAAATGAGTGTGAACATAATTAATCTTTGGTTGTCAAGTTAGAGGCCTGATATCTAGTCGTTTTGATCATCAAATATATGGGCTCATAAGTTCAGCCGTTAGTTGTTAATGTTACATCAAAGCGTGTTGATCTGGTCATCAAAGGAAAAGTGAAACACCTTTATTATTTGATTGAGTCCAACTTAGCATGGGGTAAACAAATTAAATTTTTGTGTCGAGGACTAAAATATGGTTACACAAAATTCAATCTATGCCTATAGAATACATGTTAGGTCCCTATACTACTAGTGTAACCCCTTATTGTTATTAGTACAACCCCATTATTATATTTCTATACCCATGTAGTCCCCATATTGCTACTATTGTGCCCCATAGAAGCCCACTATTGTTATTATTATTCCCTTACATTATTATTGTTATATCGGCTCTGATTATATTATGACCCCTTAGACTCCTATATATAGAAAGGAGGTCT
>APFE031748444.1:108670-227479 GCA_000404065.3 Pinus taeda
ATATCTTGTAATGCATTGGATGGAATTACCACTCCTCAAACTATCAAGATAGAAGGACATATCAAGATAGAAGGACATATCAAGAAGAAAAATGTTCAAGAAGTGAAAGATCACATCGAGCATCAAGAAATGAATCCGACCAAATCTTTTAAAGCATTGGAAGAAATTACCACTCCTCAAACTCTAAAGATAGAAGGACATATCAAGAAGAAAATGGTTCAAGCAGTGAAAGATCATATCGAGCATGAACAACAAGTTCTCCAACTTTTAAAGGATAACGCCATTTTGGTACATAATCGAATGAAACAACAGGTAGATCAATATCACAGTGAAAAATGTTTTGATGTAGGTGATTGGGTATTTTTACGGCTACATCTCAAGCAAGCTATTTATGAGAAGGAAACATTGGCAATACCACATGCACATAATAAATGGCAACCTTACCCAATGGGAAAACACTTTAAGGTAAAAATGGATCATGATAGTCTTAAATACTTTTTAGAACAAATATTATCTTTAGAAGAACAGAAGCATTGTTTTGTAATATTTCTATTATCCAACTAGATTGGATGAACAAAGCAAGGGATGAATGGAAGAAGGACGAAGAAGTGTGTCCACTCATTCAAAATTTGCAAAAGATCCCAATTCATACAATATTGCGAGAACTTGAAGAGGAAGGAAAAATCATATTGGAACCTGGAGCAGTCACAGAAACAAGAACCCAACAGCTACGAAATCAACCAATTTCAAAGTATCTCATCAAGTGGAAGAACTTACCGTCTGAAGATTCCACATGGGAGGACAAGAATTTTATACAGAAGCATCAAGAACTACTCAAGCGTTGGGGACAACACTTTTTGAAGGAGAGGGGCGTGTTAGGCCCCTATACTACTAATGTAACTCCTTATTGTTATTAGTACAACCCCCTCATTATATTGCTATATCCATGTAGTCCCCATATTGTTACTATTGTGCCCCATAGAAGCCCACTATTGTTATTATTATTCCCTTACATTATTATTGTTATGTCGGCTCTGATTATATTAACCCCTGACATCCATATATAGAAAGGAGATCTTGTCATTTGTATCATCCAAGAATTGTTCATTTGTGTAATGTAAAGGAGGTTGCCCCCTCAAAGAGGCTTATTTCTAAGGCGTTAATCTATATTTTCTATCTTTTTGTGAGCTGGTTTCCTAATAATACAGATGTGTGCCTGGATCATCAATATAGTTACCTATGTGATGGATCTGTCAAAGTTTATATGGTGTATGTACCTCCTAAAGTGAGATTGATTGTTGAAGCTTGTATCCATTTATATGTTGAATTCATTATGTGCTCATGCGGTGACTGTACGATGGATGAGAATGTCCTGTGTTGAATTAAATGGTTGTGGATGAATAAAGTTTTAGAAAATCAAGCTTTATTTCCTATGTTGTGTATGGTTTTGTGTTAAACATTATGCCTTATTTGTGAAACATGACTAGTCTGTGCATCGAGAATAATGTGTGCAATCACAAAACAATGTGAGTTGAAAAATTATTGAAGATATTTTGTGAACCTAAGATGGAATGTGAAATTAGTTTGATTGATTGGAGTGTTAGTTATAGTGTGTTTAAAAACCAATATACATTGTTGTAACATATGTCATAGGGTTGACTCTTCTGTAATGGATCATGGGAGCTTGAGTGTAATGACCTATGCATGGAGTTATCCAATTATGCATGGAGTTATCCAAGTATGGAGGTGTGTAGTGTGTGATGTTGACTACAAATTGAATATGTTGGATCGAGAGAAATGATGTGATGCAATCAAAGCTTGTGCATTTGGATAGGTCTATTGTAGCAATGTATTGAAGAGTATTGGGAATCCAATGATTTAGACACTTATAAAAGTGGATCAATCAACTAGCCAATTAACCAATGGGATGGTACCCCTATTGAGTAATGATGTAGTGTGATCTAGAGTATATATTAGTGCATTTGGGCAATGTGGTTCATATACAGACAACCAGAGGTTTGTGGATCATAGTGTGAGTACCAACGTTCATATGGCTTGAGTTTGCAATGAGAAGGTGTGCAAATTGGGATCAATGAAGTAGTTGTGTAGCGATCAAAATGCTTTGTGATTTGAGGTCAATGCAGAGGAGAAATTAGAGGCAAATGACATCATACTTGTGTGCTGAAGTATTGTTGTTGTTGTTTTATAAAGGATAGAAATCATATTTTCAATGTATCATGTGTCATGTGTGCAATTTCTTTGATATGCAGAGGATGATGTCATATATAATGTACCTCGAAGTTGTTGAGTGCCTGCAAATAGTTTATGACAATAATTTGTATGTTGCTATCAAACTATCAGAGAAAAAATGATGATAACCTAACCATATACTCTAGTAGTAAGATTGAGAATGCCCAACTTTGTGTATGGAGCGTAATGAATGCAAGCAGAAGGCGTTGTGGTCGTGAATGAAATGTGACTGGGCATTGTTTAAATCAAAGAAATAATGCATTGAGTATGAGATCATTGCCACAGAATATGATTTGGAATGCACTTGAGAGCCAATTTCATTTCTTCTTGTGTTAATTACAAGTGGTTTTCCAGGGATTGACGGTTTAATGTTGATCATAGTGTGATCTGGAAAAGCATATTCGGATTGATGGCTAAATGTCTAATCTATGTTGTTACTAAATTGTGTACTCAATATTTGCATGCATATGTTGTGTTGTATGTTTTTCCTATAGTATTGACTTGTTGAGTTGTTGTGAGGGTCAAGAGTGTGACAAGATGTGATTTCCATGTGCACTTGATGCCTTGTATTTACTAAAGCCATGTATAGGCAAGTGTGAGTCTTGTGAGGATGATATGTATGTTGAGAGGACATGTATGGGTGAGTGTTAATTGTCTTAGTGTCGTATGCCATTGTTTATTTTTTAGAGTGAGATAATATTATGTGTTGTTGAGTATTAATGTTGTTATAATGCCTTCTAATATCTAGGTTTTGGTACATTTTGTTGCTAGGGTTTGGTACCTCATATTTCTCTTCAAGAAAATCATACCGAGCTTGTGTCCAGGGGAGCATATTGCGCATCTTCAACATCTATGTGAATAGTAGAGAATTGTTGGCATCATTAACATTGATGTCATCCTTTCATTCGTAGCCCTTTGCCAGTGACGTCAAAGGATTAGAGAGAGTGAGGAGATCAGTGTTTCAAAGACCGGTTTCAGATGGAAGGATTGGTCGAGGTTGCCATCAACGCCAAAGGGGGATAATATTGGCAACAATGTTTTTTGGTTGGCATTGATGTCAACCTTCAAATGTTATGGTCTTGTTGCAGGCGTTGAATAACTTAGATGTTATGGTCCTGTTGTAGGCATTGAAGAACTAGTGTGCTTTTGTTGACAAGTTACATTATGGCGGTGTGTGGCAGTTCTGTTTGGTTTGATTGCTGGTGAATCATGTTTGTAAGTGTTTTGTTGATGTTACAAGTCCTGAAGGTGTCTAGAAAGATGGTGGTGAAGCTAGAAGCAAGTGGTAGAGACCTGTGTTAGAGAAAGTTTAAATTTCCATGGTTTAGAGAATTGTCTCGGTCTAGTAGAGGCTACAGAGCGACATTGGAGCAGTGGTGCAAGATTTCCATGTTCTATGCATGGGGATTATTGAACTTTGATATGCTTGTGCTCGCGACACTACTTGCAGGTGGAAAAAATGAAAACCATGAGCATTACCATGGGTTTTCCTATGGTATTTGGTGTGAAAGCTTACTTATTGATCAAGTATTATTTGATGCGGTAATCAAGGGAAATGGAGAATAATAAATGTGTTGATTTGGTCTACCTTGATGATATAAAAATTAAGCATAAATATAGCATGCTAATGTTGGATATAAGTTTAGATGTTGTGCATAAAGAAGTTGATATTTTACTAGTAGCAGTGATCAGAGTTGAGGTGAATGTTGCAAGGGTTGGATTCATCACTATAGATGCCATGTCTTGTGTACCTTACTTTGTATTACATTACAATTGATGGTTGGGTTGTATGGACATGTGATGCTTTGTATTATTTCCCTTATACTTTGGCTATGTAATTTTTGGTGCTACTTATTATTTGGTTGAAGGAAGATTGTTGATGGTGTTATTATTGTAGAAGAGGGCCCATTATGAAAATGTATAAAATTATGGTCCACTATGTTTAAGAAGGTTGGGGCATTCGACAAGTGGTGGCTTTCTAGATAGGGAGTTGGGGATTCCTTATTGTTTGTGGCTAGCAAATTTTTTTTTGAGGGTTGGGGCCTTCAACAAATGGTGGCTTTCTAGATAGGGAGTTGGGGCTTCCTTATTGCTTGTGGCTAGCAAAATTTTTTATGGAGGTTGGGGCCTTTGGAAAATTGGGGCTTGCTAAATAGGGAATTAGGGCTTCCTAACTGGTAGTGGCCAACAAATGTATGTAAAATAAGTTTGAATATTAATGAGAAAAAGAGAAGCAGAGCAGCAATATGGTGGTTTTTCTCCCCTTGAAGGTTTCCACCTAAAATCCATTGTGTCCATGTGTATTGTTTCTTATACTGTGTTTTGAAGTTGCATCCAAGTTAGATTTGTTGTTATTATACTACGCTACTAGTTGTTTAAGTGTTAATTGATTTGGAAAAAAATGGTTATATTATTTAAATCAATGTTATATTGATTCACCCACCACCCCCCCTTTTAGTATAGCTAAATTTTCAACAATTCTATTTTTTTACTATGGAAAACATTCTCAAGGAAACCCTCCAAGTTCTTCCTCACATTCCATAAATGGAACTTAGGGAAAATGTCACTTGAGTATAACACATAATTTGAACCTAGGGGAACCGTATCAAACGTGTGACCTATTCCCTCTTAATGATTTTTGACTTCATATTGGTCGATTCAAACTGATTGAGCTAAACCACTAGGCTTTTAGCAATTCTACGAACATACTAGATTTGACTCGTTGTCTAATGATTAGTCTTTAGTGATTTAGTCACATTTAAATAAGGATTTGAGTGCTTCGGAATGTGTTTGTTTTAGCATTTGTTAATGTGTGGCAATCACGCAGAGTGTGCTTGGAATAGAGTGTGTATGTGCCTATTAGTAACATATGTAATGCACATTACTTTACAATTGTAATACATAGAAGAGTGTATGATGCATGTGTTGGCACGTGGCCATGTTCACCACATGGAGAAAATGTGTTTGGTGTATCTAGGCATGTGTCCACCTATCCTTAGCACATGTGAAGTGCATTACTTAAGGGGTTATACTTTCTTATTCTTGGAAATTTTGCATGCATGGACTCCTCTCTTATTCTATAAAATGAGATTGAGGTCACATTAGCAAAAAGGTATTCATTGCAATTATTCGTTCAACGTTGATTTAAGAAGTTATGCAATTGTTGCTACGAAGTTGGACTTACTGGTTTTGATTTGTAGATTAAGTATTTATCATATCCATACTCCATCACTTATCGAATTTATCTAAAATTATGATATGATATGTCTACAATCTTGATTTATATTATTCTTTTAGTTTAAAAAAAATGGAGTTTTAATTGGTATTTATTAATGTTTCCAATCTTAGTTGTGGAGTAAAATATGCTATATAAATTAGAAAAGTTAACATGCAGATGGACAAGATTAGACTTCCTCATATATAGAATATATTAATTCATTATTGTATAAAGTAGCTTTCCATTTCCTTTGTTGTTAGATTGTGTTTGGTATTATTATTCTCCAAATTTGTACGTCCCTTTCTCCTTTTAAGACACTAGTCCTAGAGTTTCCTTTTTCTATGTAATATTCCCATATGAGGCATCTTTAAAGGTTATTCTTCTAGAGGTTTCACCTCAACTAATGTCTTTGTTTCTTGTTCTTCTTTTAAAATGGATGTCTCCCCTACCTTGGGTATTGGATTTGATGACATTGCTCCCCTCGAAAATATTTTTCTCTTGTGTTTCCATTGTAACACCTCTTACTTCATCCCCTCAATACCTCTCTAGTGTTTGAAAGTCCATTTAGGATGGACAAATGAGAATTTTCGAAATGAAATGTCCATAATTATCTTTACTTCTCATCATCAAATTATAGAATTTATATTTGGATAGGTTGGACTTGGCCCAACATCTTCTTGAGTCCTGACACATGGAAGGCATTATGGATGTGATAATTATTAGGCAATTTCAATCAGTAGTCTACTTCGCTAATTTTTTTGTTGATTTGAAAAGGCCCATAGAATTTTGGAGCCAGTGTGTTTTTCCCTTGTTGTTTAGGAGATAATTGGTTGTAACGTTGGAGTTCTACAAACAAACAATTGCCTTCTTCGAACTTTCTCTTTATCTATGTCAGTTTGCTTGTTGTTTCATTCTATTATGAGTTCTTGCTAGATTTTCTTTAAATATTTTGATTATCTTTTGCTCTTCATCAATTTGACTTTTGATTGCTTAGAACTTAATGTAAGTTAGTGAAAATTCCTTCCTCTTCAATAGTTCATACACATATAGGTCCTAGAAGGGATTCATTTTGGCAGATGTGTGGTAGGTAGAATTATACCACCATTCGGCTAAATGAAACCATTGTTACCACTTTCTCTACTTATCTGTCACAAAATAATGGAGGTAAGTTTCCAAGCATTTATTTACAATTTTTGTTTGGCCATATATTTGTGGATGGTAAGTTGAAATCATATTAAGGGATATTCTAGTTTGTGTGCAAAATTCTTTACAAAATTTCCTTTTAAATTTTGGATCCATGTTGCTCACAATGACCTTCGAAAATCCATACAATTTATACATGTTCTTGCAGGTGACATCGGAAATCTATTTTGTTGAATATGTCCTTTTTATTGCCATAAAATGCACATATTTAGTTAGTTTGTCAATCACAAAAAAAATCTTATCTTTTCCATCGAACATGGGTAATCCTCCAATGAAGTCCATTGAAATTTATTCCCCTTTTTGGTTAGGGATGTGTAAGGGGTGAAGTAACAGTGGTGTCAAAATAGTCTCATTTTTAGGCCTTTGATATGTGTCACATTCAATGACAATTTTTTGAATATCTCTATTCTTCCCTTTCAAATATAATGATTGTCATGCAGTGTAGTATGTTTTAAAAAAACCAACATGTCTTGTTGTTAGAGAACTATGTGATTCCTTTAATATTATCTGTTTAAATCTTGAAGAATGACTTAGGTAGATTCTGTCCTTGTACCATAAGATGTCATTTTTCCATTGGAAGCTTGGATTTTGGTACAAATTATTGATTTTGGAATAAGATTCAAGATCTTTGGCGTATTCAACTCGAATTTCATTTAACCAATCAAGAATCATCATTATTTTCGCACAAGTTGTTGCTTCATTATCTTTTCATGATAGTGCATCCGCAACTACATTGTCCTTCATTTTTTTGTGTAATATTTACATATCAAAGGTGGAAAGATTTTCCATCCAATTTTTTCTTTTTGATAGATAATGTCTTTTGTTGTAATAAAAATTGAAGGCTGTTGTGATTTGTACGTATTGAAAATTTATTTCCTAAGAGGTGTTGTCACCAATTTTCCAATGCATGGATAATGGTGAGAATCTCTTTATCATATGTAGAATTTAAGACTTCTCTTTTGTTGATTTTTTACTTTTGAAATCTATGGGGTGGTTGTTTGGCATTAATATTGCGCTTGTACCAACTCTTGAAGCATCACATTCTACCAAAAGGGTTTTGTAAAATCTGGTGTTGCTAACACGTGTAGAAGACATAATTGTCTTCAGTGCCTCAAAACACTTTGGTTAGACCATTGGACAATATTTGTCTTCAACAAATTTGATATTTGAGTTACTAAAAGAGCATAGTTTTTTTATGAACCTTCCGTAATACCTTGTTAAGCCTAGGAATTCTCTTAGTTTCAATACAAATTTTTATTTTGGCCATTCCACAATTTCTTTGATTTTACTAGAATCCACCTTAACTCCTTTCTTGGATATGGTGTGGAAAAGATATTTGACTTCTTCCTTACCAAAAGTAAATTTTGATCTTTGTGCATAGAACTAATTTTCTTCTAGGAGGTAAAGTACTTGCTCTAAATGCTTAAGATGTTCCTTCCATGTCTTGTTATAGATAATGATATCATCAAAAAAGACTATAACAAATTTTCTTAGATAGGGTTTAAAGAGTTCATTCATGGTTGCCTGAAAGGTGGTAGGGGAATTTGTTAACCCAAATGGCATCACCTTGACTTTATAATGGCCTTCATGGATTCTGAAAGTAGTCTTTGGTGCATCTTCTAGTCTTACTTATATTTGATAATACCTTGACCTTAAATCTAAATTCGACAAATATTTTTCTCCATGGAGTTTTTCTAGCATTTCATCTATAAATGGGATAGGAAAATTGTTTTTATAGTTATCTTGTTCAGGCTTCGATAATCTATGCATGGTCTAAAGGTTCCATCATTTTTTCAAACTAACACTACTGGTGCTACATATGGGCTTATGCTCATTGTAATAACTCCACACTTTAATAGGTCTTGAATTAATCTCTCTATTTCAGTTTTATGGTGGTGAAGATATTGATATGGTTTGATATTCACTGGTGTTGCATCTGGTATAACCTCTATTATATGTTATATCCTTCTTTCTGGAGGCAACTTCATAGGTAAGCCTTGGAATACCTTGTCATATTTGAGGAAAAATACTTCAATCTTTGGGTGTTGAGAATGCATTATTTTGGGCATTTTTATCTCTATTTGATGGCATTATGCGATGTCGAATGGTGCCCCATTTTTAATTAGTTTTGTCATTTGTCAAAAAGATATAATTTGAGTTGGTGTTGGATGGAATATGAACAATTTATATTTTCTTCCTTCCAATTTAAACTTGATAAATTATTTATGGTGATTCATAGAGTAGGTTCCTAGAGCTTGTAGCCATTGGATCCCTAATACGTCTCCGAGGGGCACAATGTAGAACCATAATTCTAATTTGCAATATTATAATTATGGCTTGACCTTGTGATATTTTCCAACTCCATCAATGTGTTTTCCATCTACTTCCATTGCTCTTATATTTGCAACTCGAAATATGAAAATATTTAGTCTTTTTGTGACATTTACATCTATGAAGTTATGGGTACTTCCTGTGTCTATTGGTATGGTGCCATTTCCCTTTTTTACATGCCCTTTTAGTTTCAAAGTTTGGGGTTGTGATATTCTCATTATTGTAGCAAGCAATAGCTTGGGCATGGTCTCCTCATATCCTATATTAAGAATATTAGTTTCTTCATTATATTATTATTTTGAGTCACTACTAGAAGTGTCAAATTTTTTATCGGCTTAAAATGTATAGAGTTTTTTATTGTTTAATTTGTGCTTGGGTGTCTAGATGTCTCCAAAATACCTACATATATTGACCCATTTTTTATGCCCTATTGTTGGTTCTCTTCCTCTCTTAAGGGAGGAAGTATATATTTGTCAGAGTTGTCTTTGGGGTACTTTTTGGATCTTTCATTCAAGTATATGTTTGATTTTTTTGGAGCTATAAAAAATGACTTGTTGAACTTGCTCTTTTGTTCCATCAATTTTGCTACATTCTCAACATCCTCAATTTTTTTAGGATACCATAGCTTTAGTTCACTATGAATATAATATTTTAATCCATAAATGTGCATTTCTAGCAATTATTCATCTATGATTCCATTTTTTCTACTCCCAAAAACTTCCCATTCGTGTGTATTGTCTTTTATGCTCCCCTTCTATTTGAGATGTACAAATTTGTCGTACAAATCATTGTCATGAAACCTTTTTAATAATGTTGTCATGATTTTTTTTCAATGAAAGGACCGAACTCCACACTTCTTGTTCACCATAGAAACCCATCATAAGCTTCCCCTTCTAATTTATTGGAAGTTGAGATTATTTTTTCTCTTTCACCCAATGGAGGGTTTGATTCAAAAACTCCTTCAGTATTGTTGACCCAAATAACTACTCCTCAGTGGCCCTTACCATCATACTTTGTTAATTACCATTTAATTCTTTTATTATTTCGGTTTGGAACTCTAATGTGATACCTACTGCTTGAAAAGTCTATCTCAATTATTTCTTCCTATTCTTGGTCACTTGTATTTTGTGATCTTGAACTTTGTATGGGCCCTTGATGGGTTGAGGGTTGTGTCGTTAATGAATCTACCCAATCTTGATTATACATATGACTTCGTCTTATACAATTTTTCATTTGATGATACAATTGTTTTTGTCTTGACTCAAAAAGGAAATCTAAAAGAAGAACACCTAATCACTTATATGAGTAAATCCCTCCAGGATCATGAGTTGAAATATTATTTGCTAGAGAAACAAGTTCTTGTTCTTGTAAATGCAATTGGTTATTTCAGGAGTTATATATTAAATTCCCACACCATTGCATATGTACCTTACCCACTTTTTAACACGATATTAAGTCAATAACTCATAGAAGGAAGGTGGGCAAATTGGCTTGCATAACTGCAAGAATTTGACGTATAAATAAAGTCTATAAAAGCTCTAAAGGAACAAGGATTATGTATATTAATTGAAGGATTTGAAGTAGCAAATATTGAGGCTAATAATGAAGTCAATGATAATCAATGTTTAGTTACATCTGAATGGTATAAAGACATTATTTTTTACTTGAAATTTGGACAATTTCACATTGGCGTAACAGGAAAAGAAAGAAGAGTATTAAAATGAAATGTAATTCGTATGTACTAATTTCTCAATTCTTGCTATGAAGAAGTAACAAAGTGGTCTTATTGACATGTCCCTGAATCTAAAACTACCCATATTATAAAAGAAATGCATGAGAGACTGTGGAGGACATTTTCCCTAACCACAATTGCCCATAAAATTCTCAAAGCGAGATTGTATTGGCTAACAATCTTCAAAGATTCATATGCCTTGATAAAGAAATGTGTTTTGTGTCAAAGGTTTGTAGGAAGGGAAAGGAGAGCAACCACACACCTTAAAACAATTGTAGTTGACACTACATTCACTCAATGGGGCCTAGATGTTATTAGACCAATCAATCCCAAATCGAGTGCAGGTCACACTTATATTTTAACTACAACTAACTATTTCACCAAATGGCCAAAAGAGATGGTACTAAAAAGAGAAAAGATTAAGGAATTGATCCTTTTCTTGGAAGAAAATGTTATTGCACAATATGGGATACCGAAAATATTCATTATTGATAATGGATTCATTTTCATTGCATCCAAATTTACTGAAAAGTACAAAATAATCATGGGTCAATCTTCAAATTATTATCCATAAGGAAATTGCATGGCAGAAGCAACTAATAAAATTATTTCTGAAGAAGACATTCAATGAGAATCAGGATAATTGGCATAAGAAATTGGTACATGCATTATGGGTTGGTAGACTTACTCCAAGGAAAAGTATTGGACTATCCTGATTCTACCTAGTATATAGGAAGGATGCAAAATTACCCATACATAAGGAGATATGTGCCCTATCTACAACAACTTATTTGGAAGAAAATGATTCTTCCACAATCCAAACTAGGCTACATCAACTAATATAATTGGAATAACAAAGATAAAAATCCTTCAAAAACATTATGAGAAGACAAGTCATTATCGCCAAAAATTTCAATAAAGGAGCCACTAACAAGAGTTTTTTAAAAGGACAACTTGTACCGCTTTAGAATAAGTCAAAATAAAATCCATCCATTCATAAAAAAATTGATGTGTTGTGGATTGTACCTTATTTCATACACAAAATCAATGGGTGCAATTCATATATCCTCAAGGAAATGTATGATCAATTACTCAACTTCCCCGTGAATGGGAAATATCTCAAACATTTCTTCGCATAATACATTAACTTGCGTTCTTGTATCATACTGTACATATAATATATTCCCTAGGTCATGATCTAGGTTCTTGATAACCCAAAGTAAGGCTATTATCCTTAGTTAGAGCCAAATATTGACCCCAAAAGTTGCATTCTCTTGAATATTTTTATGCTTAGTCAAATTTAAAATGTGTGGAAGAAAGCTCATACTCCCTACTTCACACATCCTTCTGCTCCAAACAACTTATTTCCCACACACCCACTCCCGTGGACTTCGTCGCTCCACACAATTAATTACTTGTACGCTACTTGCCACAATCATAAAATATTTCATAACATAATAGTCATCTCAGGTCATTAATTTCTCAGTGGTTCATGTACTAATATCAATAATATTATAATGACATTAAAAGTATATCAATATCTGAGTTAAAGGGACATAATGGCTTTAAAACTTCAATATTGTTTTCCATTATCCACCACAAATAGTGGCCTTAATGTATTAAATTTGTATTTATTGGTTTGTCTCGCCCAACAAATCCGCATGCAAAAGGATGACAACTAGTAATTATATCATAGAACGAGAAACTTACAACTAAGAGCTACTAAGAACATCGATAATTACTCACATATTCCTCAGTACATAGTGAAGATGGATACCAAAAGATAGAAGGAAGCAATTTTAGTGACACTTTAACTTGCTTGCCCAGTAGCACAAAAAATTTCACTAGTCAACTACATACCAATGGTATGTAAATTTATCGACCAAATAGAAGCATAATATAACAAAATCTAGACCAGTGGGTTAGCAAATGATGCACGTGTTCATGATTTGTTTGACTTCAAAAAAATAGTCTACCTTTGTACTCAACATTTTGATCCAAAGACAAGGGCAATCAGAGCAAGACTGAAGAGGAATCCAACTATTTTGACCCCTAAAGAACTCAAAAAGATATTCAAATTGCCAAAGCCAAATAATTTATTAAAGTTTTTGAAGTTGACAGTTTCGTGGACTCTCAAACAGGTAGAATGAACATTATTTAGAAATTCATCTCACCGACCTCACAATGTTCTTTGACATTTATTTATTTAATATTTCCATATTTTCAAAGCCTTATAGAGATTTTTCTTGGCCTCATTAGGGTATTACCACCAGGGTGACATGGAGGGGCTGGGGGAGTTTAATTTAAGTATTAAAAAGTGAGGCCCTACCTTCACCACCCACACTCACGCTCCCTTCCTCCATTACGAATAACCTTCCATCCTCACGTATGAAACTCATTAAATCATTAGATCGTTCAACCAAGTTTGACTCCTCCCCACCTTTTAAATTAATTTTATATTATTGACTTTTATTTTATTTAAAATTCATTTTTATTTCTATTTAAAACTTTAATTTATAAAAAACCCTTGATCACAGTGCAAGTCGTCGGATAGATCTATTAAGACGTCTTAATGATGAGTATGCAGAGGAATGATGCCACCGCCCTCGACACGCTCAAGGGGATGGGTGCAGTGGCCTTTGGCATGTTTAAGAAAATCGTCATGAAGAATGGTGGCAAAAACACCTTGGTAAGTTTCTGGATAACAATAAGGTGAGAGAAGGTGTAGAGGTCTTGGAGGCGAGAGTGGAGCAGCAGCTTTGGAAGCGGCGGAGGTTCCATCAGCTCCAAACGCCAACTAACGGGTATGTAAATTGGTTCTTCGTTCACTCAGTCATGTTTCTCTCTGTCTAGTTTGTTAATTGAGATATACACGGGGGTAATTGGCTAGTGGGCGGGAGTAAATCGGGTTGGGAGAAGTGCACGGCATCGAGAGTCTGGTGGCAGAACCTGAGATGCACTAGAACCTTCCTAGTATCAATCCGATATGGGATTTTCCTCTCCCGCATGGGGCTTATCTGGCTTGAGAGCAAGGGTGTCAGCTCACAGATATGCTTTTGTCTAAGTCGTCTTGTAAACCAGGGGGTCGGGAGATGGGATGTTTTCAATGTTTGTGATATTGTCGTCGTCTGTCATAATGTTTTCATTGAGGTTGTTGCGGAGGTTTTGACAGGTTGGCTCTTGAGGGTTGACACCCAACACTTGAGTCGAAAAAGTTGTGGGCATTTTATTGAGGTGCAGGGTCATCAGGGTTCTTGGATTGGGAATGAATCTAGCGCTGGACATGCCAGCCTCAGATGGTTAAATGGAATTCGAGCAGCAAGCAAAGAGTTGGATGGTTGTTTCTCAGGGCTAGATGCTCAGAGCTCACGTTTTAGTGTCGATAAGGGTCATGTTGAGACGGTGCTGAGTCACTTAGGTTGGGGGGCTAGTCATACAAATGTTGGCAATAGAGGCGAGAGGATTGGCATTAGTGGGTGGGGGCACCCTGCGAAAGGGTTTGTGGTTGGCCATCTATTGGGGCCTCGTGCCCAAGGCCGGGGTCAAAGCGTCTGCAAAGCATTGGTTATGTTGAGGCATCATCTAAGGCAAAGGAACTTTCACCATGATGCGGGTATTGAACATGCTGGGTTTGGGATCCTTAAATTCTATCATTATACAATTGAATCAAGGGTGGTGGACTTTGTGGAATGGTAGAGCCTACGGGCTACAGAAAAATATAATATAATGTTCTGGCAATTCTGGTGTTGTGTTTCCATGTCAGGTCCTTAACATGGTAATAAGTCTGGGGCGTGAAGAGCATCGAGTTCAGCCTCTCCATTTCCACAGAATTTGGTAGGCAGGCACCAAGACGGTGAGGCAATGGGTATAATGGTGAAAGGGAAGGGTCGAGGCAAGAGACCTCGGTTGGTTGTAGTGGAGGAGGAACCAAGCTCCTCGAGCAAGCGACATGGCATAAAGCTTATGGCTAACTTGATAAATGAAGCGACCACCACATACAAGGAAGACACCAGTGATGAGATCAAAAGGCTGATAGAAGAATGGGAGGAGGAATTAAACCGACAAACGAGCGCGAATGAAGTTGAAATGGAGGACTGGAGACTCCTAGTTCTGGATCCTGGTCACACTAGAGGGAGAGTGACTCAATTTAAATAGACTTTATATCTTTACTGGTTGATGAAAAGTCTCCTGGGCAAGGCCCAGGAACAAATCTCGGTGAGCATGACAACATTTGTTCAGGATTTCCCTAATTACAAACAGGATTTTCAGAAGCTGCAATTTCAATTGCATAAATAAGATAGACGCCTTGGCCGCATGGAGAGACACTTCCCTTGTTTTCTTTCACCAACAGAGATTCTAGGCTCCAGTGCTAAAGATTTGGCCCCAGTTGCATCTGCCTCCACTAAGCAGGATGAATAGTTTGTTGGTTTTCAGTTAATTTTTATTTCTTTATGCGGATAGCTTTTAATTTCTAGTTTACAATCATATATATGTATAGGCAAATAGAGTATGGATGTCGGCATGATAATTAAACTTATATAGCTTGGATAGATAGACTCAATATTTTTTGCTACTTGATGGCTTATCATGTGGGTAGGTGGTCAATAGATTTGGTTTCCTGGTGGGCAAGTTGAGACCACAAAACATGTTTTTATGTGGTTGTAACTTGTTCATATTTTAATGAAAATGAAGGATCTACCAAGCTTACAAAAAAAAAAATTCTTTAATTTATAAGAACATAATATGTCTGGAGTTGTTTTAAGCAACCTTCAAACTATTTTAATACTCCATCTTTACAAGGCAATATCTCAATTTATACTCCACCAAATCAGGCATATGACACCTCGTTGGAAAACTATTTCAAAGGAAAAGAATCTAACAATAGTTATTTGACCAAATCTAATGAATAGTGCCCCAACAAATTAGTTGAGGTCAAGACTACGAATTTACAACAACAAAAAATTTGAGTTTGTTTTGGGAGAAATTTCTTTGGTCAAGAAGATTTGAAGTCACTAATTCATTCATAGATTATTCAATTATTAGTTATATCTCCAAATGAAAGCAAGGGAAAGCATGATTTTGATTTTATTAATTATTCAATTAAATTTTAATCCATTTGTTTGTTGTCAACATATTTCAAAATTTAAGTTTTGTCTTCATTTTTAATTGGTTTTCTTAATTTAGACTTTGTTATTCTTCTAGAGGTTATTGAAGAAAATCATGGCCTAGAACTTTTGAGGAATGGGATTGGAGCAATAGAGAGGAAAAGAACGTTTCTTTAACCTTCAAATCAAATTAAAACTCTTCACTTAGCTGTCATGTAAACAAAACTCCATTTTGGATCTAATTTGAAAATGATAAATGGAAGCTCGAAAAAAGAGCTTAGGGGTTCCTTTTTTTTGCAAGTAGGGTACTCTTTGCACTACTGTAAAGATGATTTTTCTTGAAGAATTAGTAGGAGTACTTAGATATGGTTTTGGGGGTTTTCCTTTTGATAATAAAGCTATATTGTAGACGTAGATCATGTACTATTGCAATTCCATTCTCTAGTGGCAAAGCTGAATGTCTTGGGAGGATTGTTGGAGAAATTCCTTATAAAGACAAAACATAAGATACACGGGTTTTTTTATTGTATTTCATATTTTTTTTTTTTTGTAGGCTGGGGCAGGACTCTCCAATTTACATGTCCATTAAGTACCCCTCAACGGGGGAAGGGTAGCCCAAGATTTGAACCCAAGACTTCCGGTTCGGTGAGACTTCATTTCCACGGCCATTACCGCTTGAGCTACCCCATGTGGACATTGTATTTCATATTATTATTTGTGAATATAACCTTATTATTTTATGACAAATTTGTGCCAATTTGTGCCAATGATTCCATGTTTTAGCACTATTGTAAATATGTTAATTCTTATTTATTAGATCAGTTATCCGATCTAATAATTATGTAGATCAATCATAAACCTTTGATTTGATCTTGGATTTAAATGATTTTTTGAGTAACTATTTACTTAGAAATGTGTTATTGTAAATCGATTTAATTTTCATTAAAATCGTGTGAACTAATTCCACATGTTAGTGGCTCATCTTTTATCATTTTAATCTCTAAATAGAGCATCTCCCGCACTAATAATATCAGTTGTTAAAACTACTTCAATAGCTTGATATTTATTATTAACCATGTTAAATCCTCATTACCTTCTAATCCTTGCACGTGGTTTTTAGGAACAATTTCCTATGTGCTGAGTTAGATTAGTTTTCTTTGTTTTTCCACATTAGCGAGTAGGCCTGCATTTAGATTTAAATTTAATTCTCATTCTTTAAAAACTCTCCTTACGCAGGATAAATTATTTTGGTGGCTTATCTAAGCTCTTATTTCCTCCCATTAAAACACTGCCTTCTTTAATTGGTCACAAGGAAAAGCTAGTCTTGTCTTTTATCGGTTAGTACCAACAATTGATATCATACACCAACAGGTAAAATAATTAAATTTATGCATTTAGATTAGTTTAGGCATATAGTTTATATTAGTTTTAAGTTAAGGCACCGGGCCTATAACCGAGCGAAAGCACCATCCCAAACGAATAAGGGTCTAATTGGGGCCTTGATCGGGTGATTTCCTAAATGTTGATGATGGTCAATTTTGGCCATCAATATTTTGGTGCTAGAAGGAGGGTCAAACATACAAGTTGACCCTTTTGTATTTGTTTGTTTTAATTCTTTTTATTTTCAAATGGTCCCTTCCAAAATCCCTATATGGAGTTTCATTTACAGACATGCATCTTCCACTACTCTAATGAAATATAGTTAAAATCTTGTTGAAAAAAAAAATTGGCAGTGATGATAAGATCTCTACATATGTCCCGGATTTGGGTGTTATATTGGTGGAAAAGTCTTGTCATAATGGGTAGGACAACATTCAATCATGAAATGCTTGAGCCCTCCCAGTGGCGTCCATGCGCCATAACTTCTCTCTAGGTGATAGACATGAGAGTTATTTATGTTTGTTTGGCACATTCATTCAACATCTACTTTGTGATCTCCCTCACTTTCACTCTGATGCATCATTTAATGCTTGTGTCCTCCCTTATGTCCCTGTTCACATACCAGTCTTATGGTCCTCCCTTGCATCACCTCATGTCACGCTCAATTGTTGATAGGTATGGTCATTTTCTCACTCACCTCGACACTACCATCAAAGATCATTACATAGAGATATTTAATCCATAGTTCACCACCATGGTCCCTGAGAGAGGAAGATTTATACAAGGAGGAGGATGTCATTGGCGTCCTCCCCTAAATCCCAAGATTGATGAGCAGATTGAGCTTTTCAACCCTGACGTCCCTATTCATATCTGCAGCAAAGTTGCTTCCTTGAAGGTTGAGTAACAATGAAGATTGGAGATGGACATTGAGCTATCCAGAACTTGTTGGCATGCCATCTGTGGACTCTAGAGCTACCAAGAGAAGGCCCGGAAAGAAGAATGGCAGAAACAAATGCCCAAGTCAGTGGAATTCGTCAATCTCTTCGCAATCTCTTTAGAAGCATTGGAATAGACTTCCCGCCAACTCTTTTATCCTCTACGTCCTCCAGCTGCCTAGAAAGTTTTGAGGCTCGAATTTCCACCCACCTGCCTCACTCCCCTCCTCCCACAGCAGGTGAAATGAAAGATCGAGGCCATGTTTTCCATGGCTCACCAAACCAAAATCATGAAGCACCAAAGGTGGATAGCTCAAAGCATCCCCCCACCAACGTTGTCCGGAATATAGTAGAAAAACCTTCTTAGCAAGACAAAAGCTCATATAGATGCCTCATTATTGAGGAAAACATGGATGATGAGTCCCCAAACAATGTAAAGGTCGACCAAGATCGAATTAACAAAGCGCAACAAGTCTCATCTAGCTCCAAGGATAAGCAGGTGGCCTGAACAAGTTCCCTATTTAGTTTCTTTTGCTTTGTTTCTCCTTAGCTCTCTACATGGCACAAGTTTTTATAGCCACACCTGCTGGAACCCTGACATAAGCTACTTTTGTAAACTCTTTCTAATTTTTGTATGGAATATGGCCCTTTGTCAAACCTACATTCTCATTGAGGGACCATCTGGTTTCCCCTTGTCGAGCTGATGGTCCACATTTAGCTCCTCCCAGTTTGATCTTGGGCTCGGGCCTCTCAGCGACTCTATGGTTGTACTTTATGTATCATATTTTTACTAATATAAAGTTGCTTACTTACAAAAAAAATAATTTTTATGCATTGAACATATTTATCAATTTATTCAAAATTGTACCTCTCACGATATGTTTTACGAGGAAGTTAGATGAAGGAAATTTACACTTACTTTCCAAGGCCACATGAAGAAATGATGTGAAACGTTGTTGGCCACGTCGATTCATTTATGGGACCAATTTATTGGTGAATTTCTATTAGCTTTTCAATATTATGATTTTCATAGATTATGTGATTAAATCAATAATCTTTGGATTGGACCCGTTGAATCATTGGAAAAGTTTCAATTATATTTATTAATCTTTGTTGTAGATTTCCTTCAATGGAATCTCCTTCTTTTACTGATTATTTCAAATATCTTATTTCTCTTCTTCACATTGGAGAACAAATTATTTATAATAAATTTAGATCAGATATTTATTGTCATTCACTAGGTGATTTAGATTTATATATGAATTATAAAAATCTGAAAATTGCATATAATACTTTTAAGGAAGAACATTTGTTACCTCTCATTTTCCCACATATTTATTTCTCAAGAAGCAAATTTCTTGTGAGAATAATGCAAACTCAATCACCAATGAGCAAAAAAATGAGGAAATTTTAAGTTCATATGAGGAAAGTTTTATTTTTCCAGAAATTTTAGCAATTAGCTTGGAATCAGCTTGCATTAAATCTAAAAATTATGTTCAAAGCACATACCAACCTTGTTATATATCAATTGATCTGATTGAAGAAAAAAATGTTGAAAATTCTATTATTAATCCTTCAATTCATTCCCCATCAATTAGTGAATCCTTTTGTGATTTATTATTGGATTACAATAAACATAACTTCATTTTAGACAATGCTCCCAGTTTAGATTTTTAATATGAGCATGCAGAAGAGGTTGTTCAATTAATTGCTAGTGAAGAAAAATTAAAATCAAATGTTCAAGGTGCTCATCCAAGAGATGTTTTTCATTTCATTCCTCTTACTCTCATTTTTTATTTATTCAATGATTTAAATCAGTAAGGTATTATTTCAGATTCTTTAGATTTTCATCTCGTTGAATATGAAGTGCAAGTTGAAATTAATTTACATTTTAAAATGAATTCATCCCCTTCCTTGTTTTTCAATTTCCTCAATCTCCTAAATGGGATGAATGAAATTCTATAACAAACACATGTTTCCAGAAAGTTCTTGATGATTCAGTCTCTTTTACAATTAGCAAGGAGTCTTGAGATTTAAATAATCATCCCAGTGAAATAAAATTTTGTAATCAATTAAATAATGCTAATGGTTGTCGTTCTGTTAATACTAATATATCTTTCTCATTGGAGAATGATAGTCCAGATGCAATATTTAATTCTTCTCATTTATCATAGGTTGATCGTTTAAAATCTAAATTTTTAAAGAATTGTCATGCTGAGGAGACACCTCGGATTCATCCATTGGTTATGCCTAAACTTCATGATCTTGTTGAAATCAATTGTACCGAGATTCCTCCACAAAGTTTTTCACACAATCTCTATTTTCCCACCAATTGTTCTCGGCATAATCACACCAATTTGTGTACACTACCAATAAATATTTGCTTGCTTCTCTTATTTATTTTATAACCAACTTTAAGTATTTTAGATTTATTTTTGGTTCAATCTCTATTTTTTATTTATAATGTATATATAACTATTTTATATATTTATTTTTCTAACCGTCTTTACTGGCATTTCGGTGCTGATAACATATTGGAAAAAAATACTTTAGTGCATTAGCTAACCTGCTTCAAGTTGGTGAAACAATATTACAATTTCAACTTATAGTTATGCTACATCATTTTGCTGCTTTTTTTCTAAATCGATCTTCATGATCCCACACAAATTCCAACACTGTAAGATGATTTTAAGTTTATCTCTCACCCAAAGCTTTCAACTATAAGTTCTTCCCAACATCTAGTATTTCTCCAATCTAATTTTACTAATTCAGTTGAATTTCGAACAAAATAACTATTGAGGAGGGAGAGCTTGTTAAATGATGGCTTTCATGAAAAAATATAAGCTGTGTTGGAGGGATCATTTCAGGGAAAGCTCCCTATAATAGCAACATTGTCATATTGTACACAATGAGTGGAATTATAAAAAAAAAAATGTTTATTTTATTTCTTTCTATTAGTCTAATTATTTTTGCAGTACCAATTTTTGATGACATTTATGTGCATGAATAAAAGAACTTGACTAGCTCCACTGGAAATATGACTATACTTAGCCCTGGTTATTCCAACAAAATAGAGTTGGAGGAGCAGTTTAGTTTAGTTGTTTCTATTTTACTTTTCTAGGATAGAGTGGTTGTTGAATAAGCAAGCAACAATGATTTTACAATAGTCCACCTTAGTTCTTGAGGAAAGATTGGAAAACAATGAAAGCATATCTTTGAAATTTTTTGTATACAATAATGTTCATGCTAATATTTTACCAATGTGCTTCTTACGAATCAATGGTGTCTCTCTCCTTTTTAGGCTTGATGCTTGCCTTAGTCTAGATTCAATAAATCTGATGATCATAAGCATATGGGAACTTTGATAAAGATGCAACTTCTTCATGCTCTTTAATCTTGATCATGAGAAGAGGTTACTTCTTTAAGATATAAATTTGGAGAAAGTCAAGATCTTTGAGGTAAACCATAATGAGATTCTTTAAGGTAAATTTCATATGCTTATTTTCATATTCTATTATTTTTCATCCTGATTTTAGTTTCAACTTTGTTTTAGTATTTTCTAATATGAGATTTGGTTTTGCAAGTCTTCACGAATTTCTTAAAAAATTAGCTCTCCTATTAGCTTAGATTGGAATACCCTTAGTTTACTTTGCATGCCTTCTCGCTCAACGAAGCAGTTGTGATGATACTCAAAATTGCAAAGAAGTTATATTAGGGAGTCTTTACAACTTACCTTGTTTTCATTTAGTATCATTTTCTTTGTTTTTCAAAACTTATTTTGAAACAAGATATTCACTAGGCAAGGGACATCTTGATGCGACTTTGTCTTTTATTCATAACTACTCCCTAGTTTGAGGATTCACTTTTAAAAAAAAATCCTAATTAGTTACAACTTTACGAGACATAAATTATCAAGATCTCAACACAAGTTAAACACACATATTCTCCTCATATTCACTCTTTTGTTGAGACATATTTTCTTGTTTGAGTTTTCTTTTACTCGTGGTTTTTTCATTTACCTTTTCTTTGGGTTTGCATTTTCTTTCTTTATTTGCATTCTTTGAAGGGGTTTTATTTCATTATTTTTATTTGGATTGCATTTTGTGATGTTTCCGAAATTTATATTAGGGAAATCATTCCTAGGCAACACCACTCGGTTTACAGGAGGAATCTTTACTCTATCTTTTCAGTAGGATTTCATTTAGCTAAGGCCATCCTTGTCAAGTTTTCACTTGTCTCTCACATCAACCATTACCATATGGAAGATATTTCCGAAATTTATATCGGGGAACTCATTCTTAGGCAACACCACTAGGTTTATAGGAGGAATCTTTACTCTATATTTTCAGTAGGATATCATTTATCTAAGGCCATCCTTATCAAGTTTTCACTTTTCTCTCACATCAACCATTATCCATATGGAAGATATTTCTGAAATTTATATTGGGGATATCATTCCTAAGCAATACCACTAAGTTTACAGGAGGAATCTTTACTGTATATTTTGAGTAGGATTTCAGTTATCTAAGGCCATCCTTGTCAAGTTTTCACTTTTCTCTCACATCAACCATTATCCATATGGAACATTAAGCTCTGAATCAAATATTATAATTTCACCTTTATAAAGAAATGAATTGTCTAAAGTCTTTGCTCTGAATCCCTCCCATACCCCTCCATAATTGAATTCTCTACTTTGGTAGATAAAGAGAAGACTAGTGAGGTCAGACTCAACTAGTATCACATCTATTTATTTAAGTATAAAACCTCTTGTACCAACTTGTTCTCTTCACCAAATTGTTAAAAGCAATTCTCCAAATATGTTAATAAAAAGGGTGGCACATAAGAGAGTTGAAAGCACACGTGTGGGAAGTACAAGTAAACTCGTCAAGGCTATGGATGCTCACTAGCAGCAGGGCCATGCTTGTATGGTACCAATAAATCTTCATCAGGGATATGGATGCTCACGGGCAACGAAGCAATGTCGGGAAAATGAGGTAATTATATATTAAATGGATTCATTATAATCCTAAAAATATCCTAGCTATTTTTTTTTAACAAGGTCGGGTAGTTTATATATTACCAAAAGCTTTTATGGAGCAAGCTCCTTTTACATTGACTGTATCATGAAAAACCTCAAAGCCATGAGATGAGAACGCAGTCTCTTCTCCTCGACTTGTATTCAAGACTTCCTGAGTTTTTATGTGGATTCTAATGTACTGTCTGACAAACTGACCTACTAAAAATAAAAATTTACAAGTCATGAGCTTTGTGATAGATGTTCAAAGCTGAAAGACTGAATGCTCCTGACTTGATTTGTTCCTCTTAACAAAAAACGTCCAAGTTCTCTCCTTCGTTGGATACCATGTGCTTTGTTTGCTTGATCTTCGCATGTTTCTACTTTCTGCTCCAGGTTTTGTTGTATATATTTGGCTTTAGGTTGCCTGAGATGCTTCTTCTTTTGCTGCGGATGTCCACTATCCTTTTTGCATAAACGGGGGCCCTTGGGAGAGTTAACGGACAGGGATGTCAAAGGATTAGCCGCCTAGGTTAAGACGCATAGGTTGGGATTAGAGGCTATGTGAAAGGGAGAAACCCTTGGCGCTGATGGCTGGAGGATCCTTCGCGACCATCGATGGCTGAGATGGACAGTCAACGGGCGCGAACAAGTCCACAAGATAACCGAGCAGGAAAGCAGTATTAAACTCGGAGGTGGAATATCAGACAGGATAAAAGTCGTAAACGGTAAAAGGGAGGGGTCGCCCGATTCCATTGATCAAGAGACACGTAGCCTTAGAGGAGAGAGAAAACACTGCTTTTCGGGTGGGTGAACTCTGTGCTTGTTGACCGCCCGAAATCGGTGAGAGTCATTCAATTCGATGTGTACAGATCGAAGGTTAGGGTGGTTCGCACATATTTGGTTGGTCGGGCTAAATAGTGACTGTCGGATTGAGCTCCCGATCAACGGTCCTGATTTGTTCAGAAGTGCAGGCCCGATGGTAGATATAGAAGCAAATGAAAGGTTTGTTGAAATCCGGCTAAGGTACGGGTGAAAAGAAGGATGGAAGCTTAAGCTGAGGTTTGCACACTGTGAAGAGGAAACACTACTGGCAATGAGATAGAACAAGGGGGGTCGTAGAGACCAACGAATCACTATAATAACATGAAAATTGGGAATTTCCTCGCTGTGATTATTGCTGCAATTTTTATGAGTGTACCCTCTGTTCTTATTGTGCTTTATCTCAGCACGAAACCTGTCTTCAATGAGATAGATTGCAGTGTAGTTCTTGTGACTTGGATCCATGCTTTCCTCCCTGTTGTTGTTCGTGTGCTTTCCTTCCTGTTGTTGTTCGTGTGAAGTTTCATGCTTTTTCCTTTGCTTTCCCATGTTTTCCTGATTGTTGTTGCGATACTGTGTCCTTTGTTGATTTGTAGCAGTTGTTTTTTGATTTATTGCTTTTCTCATTGTGATTTTCCTTTGGATTTGGTTAACTTTAAACATAAGGCTTTTGCTGGTTATTAAGGAACTGAGCTATGGTATTCCTCCTGGTTTTCATGAACAAGCCCTTCATTTTTTTCACTGCTTGGTTTGCAAAGTGATCTGCCTGTTGATTGTGAATTCTCATAACATGTATGTAGATTACATCGCCAGATCCTTCCAAGTTCTTCTTGATTCTTCTAAATATTCTGCTCATGTGCTCATTGCTTGGTTTTTTATTTTTTGCCATTGCCTCTATTATTATGGTTGAATCTCCTATGATGATGGGGTTTTGAATTTTTCTTTTTTGAATTATTCTTGTTCCCATCAACAAACTATAAGCTTCTGCCCTGTTGTTTGAAATTTATCCCAAGCCCCATTCATAACTGACACTTTCTTTCCCATCAGGATCGAGGATTATTCCTCTTGCCCCCGCCTTTCCCGAATTATGCTTTGATGCCCCATCAAAGTATAGACAGTGTCTAATTTGGTTTTTCCTCGAGTTTGTCAGTTCCTCTTCACTCATTCTTATTTTCCATGTATCTCCTGTGCTTATCTTCTTCTGTCCTCTTTGCCCATTATTATTTATTATGGCTTTGTTTAGCCAAACCCTCTCTTCCTATTGAAGGATTTGATTGTCTGTTGGAGCTGTTCCTTTGACATTGAGTATTTCAAAGGTTAGACCCCAAGTTTTTGAAAGGGACTTCCCTATCCTTGGAATTTGATTTTTGAAAATGCACTTGTTTCTTGTCAACCAAATTTGCCAACATAGAACCATTGGAATACATTTCCATATCCTCTTAATTATGGCTTTATCCTTTGTTGTGTATGGGTAGGCTTTCTCAAAGGTCTGAAGAAAATCCGACAAGGGCTTTTCAAAATTTATTCTTACTTCCAAAGGACTTATCCGCTGCTGCCAACATTCTTTGGCGAAGATACATTCTTGGAAAAGATGTTGAATATTTTCTTCAGCCTACATGCATAATGGGCACCATGTTGGACCTTGAAAGATTTTTTTTCTTAAGTTTTCACTAGTCAATATTCTCCCTTTTAAAAGAGTCCAGTTGAACATTTTTATCTTAGGCAGGCTTTCTGATTTCCATGCTATTTTCCAGGAATCCCACTCTTGTTGATTTGGGTGTTCTTGAAGGACTTTGTATCCAGTCCTAACTGTATATTGTCCACTGCTAGGATCCCAGAGATATTTATCTTCCTCATCATGATGGATTGGCGCTGCCCCTTTTAAGAGCTGCCTGATTTTTCTCCATTGCCCTTCCAGGTCTGCCGGAATTGCTGAGATTTTCCAGCCTTGCCACTCCTTTTGGTTCCATAAAGAGATTGAGTGTAAGGTGTTAAAACCTTTACCTTTCATCCACTCTTGTATGTCTTCAATTTCTAGATGGGTCTGAAGTGGTTCTTTTCCCATGATTTTGTCCTCCCAGATTGAAATTGTTTTTCCATTGCCTAGGATTTTAGAAATGTATCTGCTCATTAATGGAATTGTTTTTTTAACCAGCTTCCAAACTTGGGTACATTGTCTAATTGGGATATTTCCCTTGAGCAACCTTTTCCTGGTGCCATCCATGTATTTTGATAAGAGAGTCTTTTTCCACCAGCTTTCTTTTCCAGTAATTAGACTCCATATTATTTTCATTCCCAATGCTGCATTCATAAGCCCAGCTATTCGAATTGATAGTCCTCCTTGTTCATAAGGAAGAACTACTTGCTCCCACCTAACCAAGCTAAATTTTTTTTTTCTTACTTCCCCTCCTGCCACAAGAAACTTCTTAAGATTAACTCCATTTGTTTGTGAGCACTTGCTGGAGCCATGATTATTGCATATTGGTAGATAGGTAGAGCTGCAAGGAGTGCTTTGATCAGTATTACCCTTCCTACCATATTCAACCACATCATACCCCAGCTTTGTATCTTGTTTTTCATTTTTTCAATTTGTCTAGTCCATATTTCTGTCTTCAAGTTCTCTTATGAGATTGGAAGTCCCATATAGAAGAAATGTGTCCATTTTTCCTGTACAGGGATGTCTAAGATTTGTGAGATCCTTTTCATAGTTCTTGGGGGGGTATTCCAACCATATATCCTACATTTTGCATTGTTTAAAAGCCCACCTGATACCTGTAGGAAATCATCCAGAACTTTTTTGAACCTCATTGCTATTATTGTTGAAGCCCCTCCCAGCAACAATGTATCATCAGCAAAAAGTGAGTGGTTTATTGTTTTAACTCCTCTTGCTATTCTAATCCTTGTGATGCTTCTTTCCTTTCTTTGGTTTTCCAAAACCCTACTTAAAGTATCTGCCATTATAATATATAGGAAGGGAGAGAGAGGGCAACCTTTCCTAAGGCCTCTTGTGCTTTGAAAGAAGTCACTGGGCCTTCCATTTATAAGGGGGGAAATCCAAGGGGTAGAAATGCATGCTTGTATGACTTCCCGTATTTCTCTTGAGAAACCAAGTTTCTGGAGGATAGCCATTAGATATGGATGGCTGACCCTGACAAAAGCATTAGCCATATCTAGCTTGATTATGAGGCCTTTCTCTTGTCTTAGCATACTAGAGTGAACAATTTCCTGTACAATAATGACATTATTTATGATTTGCCTGTTGGGCACGAAACCTCCTTGATTTTCAGATATAATTATTGGGAGTACTTCCTTGATTCTATTTGCAATTATTTTTGTTATTATCTTGTAAGAGGAATTGCAAAGGGAGATAGGGCAGAACCTATTGAAAGTTGAGGGGTTTGCTTCCTTTGGGATTAGAGAAAGATAGGAGGATTTTGTGTTGCCTCCTATTTTTTTTTTCTTGAAGACATTCTTCACCATTCTTAAGAAATCATTTCTGATGATATGCCAGTGAGATTTGTAGAAAGCTATAGTGGAACCATCTGGCCCAGGGGCTTTGTCTGGATGCACGCTCCATATAGCCGCCACTACCTTTTCTTCTGTGGGATCCTTGCACATTGCAGAATTTTGTTCTTTTTTCATTTTTTTTTGTGTATTTCAAGAATTATTCACTCTCGGCCATTTCTCCATTGGATGATAGTAAGGTTTTAAAGTGTTGATAGGCTGCTTTTTTTAATTCCTCCACACCTCTGACCTCTTGGCTTTCGACTTGAATTTTTTCTATTTGATTTCTTTCCCTTCTTATTTTCATTGTATTGTGGAAAAAGGATGTATTTTTGTCCCCTGCCTTGAGCCACAGACTTCTAGATTTCAATCTTGCCTCTTTTTATTCTTTCCTATTTTCCCTATATATTTCCCAGAAGATTTCCTTCTCTCTGAGGTAATCTTGCTTGCCTTCTTCTCTGTTTTATTTTTTAGTTTGCATGCTTTCCATTTTCTCTTGTAACTCTTTTTTCTTCTCTTTTTTTTTTTTTTTTTTCATTTGCTCTCGCCCATTCCTTTAGTTTGGTTCTTGCAGTTTTTAATTTTGTTTCCCAGATATACTATGGTGATCCTGTTACTCTTGGCTCCCATGCTTCCTTGACTATTTCGCTAATTCTTGTGTTGTTGTCCCAAATTGAGCTGTATCTGAAGGGAAGCGGTCCTTGATTTTCCATTTTTCCCATGACTATTGTCACCGGTTTATGGTCAGATGCTATGGTATGTATAATTTTTGACTTTATGGAGCTGTGCCCCACTACTATGTTTTCTTGTATCAAAATTCTATCCAATCTCTCTTTTATGTTGCTTTTGCCCACTCTTTTATTGCTCCAAGTGTATTTCTTGTTGCTAAGCGGGATGTCTATTAAATTGTATTGTTCCATTATTTATTCTAGAATATCCCTGGATGGGTTAGTATGGTATGTTCCTCCAAGCTTTTCTTCTATACGTCTTACCAAATTTAAATCTCCCCCTAGAATTATTTTCCCAACTTGTATTTCTTTTAGAGCTTCTTTTATGGTGGCCCAACATTGCTCTTTTTCCTTGTAGTGATTTGGGACATATATATTTATAACATTGTACCTGTCTTTATGTTGGTTTGCATTAGGTCCGTTTGGATCCAATGCTGATATTTTTTGTATTTTATTAACTCCCATGTTCCTTTTTTCCATATTGTGCAAATACCTCCAAACGCTCCTGTTGCCTGTATTGCTTCCCCTGCATAATTTTTTATTTTATTTTATTTATTTTTAGTTTCTTGATTGTTTGTTTGTGTCTCCTGAATCATAAGGATATCTGGGTTTTCTTTTTCTAGAATGTCTCTTGTGCCATTTTCTTTGACGGATGATCCCATTCCTCTGCAATGCCAAGAGACCACTATCATTATTTGTTTGTTGGGTGGTGTAAGGCTCCTTTACCTCTTTGTAGGTTCTTTTCGTTGCTTCTTGTATTCCTTCCTAAGAAGATTTCCACAGGTTGTTGCGTTCCTAATGCCATTTCCTTTGTTGCTGCTTCATCTCTGAGTTCTTTGTTTGTCTTTCTTCCTGCTTTTTTTGGTATTCTACGTTTGTAGGTGCTTCCTTTGACTGTTTTCTGGTTAGAATTCTGTCTACTGAGGGCGAGGGAGGGGTGTTAGAGTTTGATGCCAGAGGGGATGACAGGGGGTTAGGGGTTTGTTGAGGGGATCTGGATCGTGGTCTAGGGGATGAGGGGGTTAGAGGATCTAGAGGCTCAAAATGCTTAAGGCTAGCAAGAGGATTATTATCTTCTTTGGGTGTTGTGGGGTGGGGATCAGAGGATGTGGGGGGTTGCGAGGAACATAGATTTGTTTGTTTGTTGACTGTCTTCTTTCTTTTGACCTATTCCCAATTGGTTTCCTGTTCTTCGCTCTTTTCATTTTCATTTTCTTTTTTTTTGTACATCTATTTGAAAAATGACCATATTCGTGACATACCTTGCATTTGAAAGGAATTTTTTCATAATCCAACTGTTGTATGTGCGTCCACTCGTCCACTTTGATTCTGATAGCTTCTAGTAGCCCTTTCCCCAGTTCCACTTCTACACAGATTCTAGCACATGCATGCATATTTTCCTTTGGCTCGCATCTGTCTATATAATTCCCAACTGCGTTTCCTATGGCTTTGACTGAATCATCCCCCTAGCAGTGAAGGGGAAGGTGTGGAAATCTAACCTAGACAGGGGCAGCATTGGGGACATCCTTTTCTGGATCGAAATCTAGCGTCCATCTGTTTAGAAACAAACCCCTTGTGTCCATAAAATAAGGTCCATTCCTGAAAATCAGGTCTCGATCCTCCTTGGTTTCAAAGTGGAAGGTATAATATCCTCTTCTGCAAAACCTCATTGATATTTTTCCATCTATTGACGCGGTCCAATTCCTTTCAACCCATTTTGGCACAGTTTTGAGCAATGGCCATAACCCCGTAAACTGTCCCACTAATCCTCGCTCCGACAAAGACAGTGCTGCTCTACGGGGAAGGGCGAGAGGGAGTGAGATTTCAAGAATGTCTTCCAATCTTTTAACAAACTTTGTGACTGAAGGTTTGTTCTTTGTCGGGCCCATTGCGGAGATGAGGGAGGTAAAAGCTTTTGTTGTTCCTTCATTTTCTTGTTGTTGATCTGATAGAAGCTCTCCATCCTCTGGTGTGTCCATGGTACTCAAACCCCAGCAGCAGGGGGGCGCTGAGGAGCAACTGCAAGCTTCTTGCGTCATTCTCTGGCCAAGGTTTCAATGCTCCTTCAACAAGCAGCATAGAAATTATCATCCTAGCTATTTTTGTTATTAGATAAAGAATTAAAATAATATTATTCCCTATATTTAGATTCATTGTTTTAGAATTGGGTATTCAAGTACTTTCACTTCTGAAGAGTCTATCTTACTTCGATTCCTATTATGTGGGACCTTTAGAAATGGTCTAATGAGCAAGAATCTTTTGAAAACTTTTTATTTAGATCTTTGATAAATTTAATTCTATTATTCTAAACCAGAGATAATTTCTTCATCCCTGTGTGTCGCCAATTGTTGAGGCCTCAACACCTCCCCATAATTATGGGGTCCTCCATGTAAATTTTGTTAATATTGCTCCTAGAATGCTTTAATTTTCCTTATTTTGGCTGGTTTTCACTTCTCTTTATTTTTATTTTTTATGCCTTCGTTGCTTTCATTTTTGCTGTCAACTTTCCAACAATTCAAATTTCGCATGATTCTGTAGCACAGTTGTAAAGAAATGATTGGTCAAAGTTTAGTTATTTTTCATCACCTAAGCATATAAAATTGTAAATATGTATTTTATAAGTTAAATGACAAATAAAATTAATTGAAATATGTAAATATAATTAATTTATTAAATTTTGATTAATTTTGTGAATTATTAACTAATTAAATGTTAATATATAATTTAATATAATTATTTATTACTTAATCATCTTTATTTTGTAATTCTTTGTATCAAAAATGTATTTTAAAATTAAATTGTATTTATTCAATACTTAATTAAATATAAATTGAAAAAAAATATTTTATATCTATATATTATATATTATATATATATATATAGTCGAGAGCTAACATCACCTCGAAGGTTCATCCCTTGAGATTTCATTTGGAACCCCAACGAATCTCGCCAAGGATGAACCACCGAGGTGACGTGGGCTCATTCTCGTCACAAGGGGATTCACTCAATGAACCTTTAACATAGCATATGCGTTCGTGGCATACTAAACAATACCCTTAATTTGACTACATATTGTAAAATACCTCTAAAAGTCACATTATTTAACCCCCTACCAATACAAACCCAATACACCTTCCCAATTTAGAAAACTCCTACTTCACTAGATATTGTAGGTCTCCATTTTTTCATTTAAATTTTAGTTTTAACTTTGAGCTCCAATTTTTATACCTGCCAATATAAAAACTCTTTACCCCCTATTACATGCTCAATATATTATGTCATTTTTTCCTCAATATATATCTCTCAATATAACCCCACGTGCTATGGTATTTCTCCCCTACTAAAACCCTGTGACTCTCTTATACTATGTTAAAAAAACTTTGCATACAACTACAACATACAACCTATAATATGAAGGAGTTGTTTATTTGGTTATATTATATTGGAGAGTGAGTTCTACTCTCTATCCACGTGGGCCCCCTCATCCACTACTCCCCTCCCTCTCCTTTTTTATGCTCCTCCACTCACACTATATTCAATAGTCCACCATGTATTATTAACATGAGCCCCTTTTTATATATATATATTTTTTATTTTTTTAATTCTTATTTATTTATTTTAATATTTTAATTATTAAACCTAAAAGAAATTAAAATCGAATATGCCAGTTAATAAAAGGGTTGAGACAAAAAATTATCCATAACAAATAACATTTATTTCCCCAACAAATTTATTGTCTCGGAACATAAAATCTCGAAGATTTTTTTTAGTACTAATTCAAAAATCGTTACCACCGGGGAGATGTGGAGACAATAACATAACATGAATATATATAATATATATATATTGAAATAGGGAGGGTTGGGCACGGGTAGATTATTTTTTAAATATTAAAAAGTGGGTCCCTACTCTTTACCACTCCACATTAGGCCGTACTCCATTACAAATAACCCTCCAACCTCACATATGAAGCTCATAAATCGTTCACGAAGTTTGAGTCCTTCTCCCTTTTAAATTTAATTTATATTTTACAATTATTTATTTAAAATTCATATTTATTTTTATTTTTAAAAACTTTAATTATAAAGACAAAAAACAAAATATGTCTAGATTTGTTTTAAGAAGCGTTCAAATTGTTTCAACACTCCATCTTTACAAGGAATATCTCGAGTTATGCTCCATCAAATCAGGTGTATGAAGGCTTGTTAGAAATTTATTTTAATGGAGAAGAATTTGGCAGTGGTTATTTGACCAAATATTGTCATTTACTATCCCAAAAATTTAGTAGAATTTAAGGTTATGAATTTACAACCAAAATTGAATTTTTGAGTTTGTTTTGGGAGTTTCTTTTTCCAAAAAGATTTGTTGTCAGTTATTTATTCCCAAATTGTTCAATTGCTAATCGTATCTCCACGAGAAAGTAAGGGAATGTCTAATCATATCTCCATGAGAAAGTAAGGGAATTTCTAATCATATCTCCATGAGAAAGTAAGGGAAGGCATGATTTTACTTTTATTAATTTATTCACTTGATTTTTAATCCATTTGTTTGTTGTTAATAGATGTACGAATATTCACCAATATGAGTTTTGATATTGACGTTTCAAAGCCATTATTCGGGTCTATTATCAAGATATGGAAAACATTTGAAGAGTGGAGGAGGACTATATAGTGAATACTTTATGTTTGGAAACCCTAGGGTCGACTAAGGTTAAATTATATATAAATACAAGGTTGTATAGTAAATAGTAAAAATTATATATATATAGATGAAAATAACTTACCTACAAATAATATTTAAAAGAAATGATTAAGGAAAAAGGATAGGGAGAGGTGGGAATGAAACTAGGGAAAGGAAATGAGAAAAGAGAAGAGAGGGAAGAAAAAGGAGGTGGGGAGACAACTGAGAGGGGGTAAAGGACAACATATATGACAAGGGAATGGAAAGAGTGAGAGGCCAATAAGCAAATAAGGGGACAAATGATTAGGAATAATTTGTAGTTCATGGTGAGCAAGGGGAACCAATTACTATTAATATCAAGCCCATTATCTCTATTAATATTGTTAGGGTGTTTCTTTAGTTTAAGGGCTTCTCTAATTCTACATTTGTAATAATGGTTTTCTTTATTGATAATCTTAATATCATATAAACATACATGATACTTTATAGCGTTGACATGTTCTGCTAGCGCTGAATTTTTTTTTCTCTCATGCTTAATATTAACATTATGCTCCTTGATCCTATCTTTTAGGGAGTAATCAGTTTCACTAATATAGCACTTACCACAAGAGCAATTGATTTTATGAAGGCCTTCATATTGGAAATTGTTTATACTATTCTTTACTGATTTCATATTTTATCTAATAGTTTTAATGCGTCTGAAAGAGGTAATGATTTCTTTCTGCTTTAAAATCTTGACAATTTTATTAGTGCTTCCTTTAAGGTAGGGAGGGGAGGTTTTCTTTCCAAAGTCTTGAGTTTTAGTGCTATTGATTTCATGCTTATCAATAGCTTTTTGAAGGGTAGTGCATATATATTTATGGTTATAACCAAGATTCCTAAATACTCCAATCAAGTGGTTTCTTTCATCCTCTTTGTGATCTTCCCCAAAGATTCTGAAGGCTCTCATGGCTAGGTTTTTAATGATCCCAATATTTTGTGCAGGAAGATGATGAGAATCAACATGAAGGTAGTTTCAGTGTGAATCTTCTTTTGATAGCCTTTATGGTCTAAATGTCCATCAAGCTTCCTTATTATTAAAATATCAAGGAAGGGCACACAAACTTCTCTTCTATTTCCATGGTGAATTGTATGTCAGTGGATATGTTGTTGAGGTGATGTAAGAATTTAGAGAGTTTTTCTTTACCATGTTGTCAAATGTTATTAGTGTTATCCACAAATATTTTCCATATCTTAGGTTTTAGGTGGTAGGTCTTAAGGCACAAACTTTCAAATTTATCCATATAAAGGTTTGCCACTACAGGGGAAAGGGGGGGCATATTGCTACTCCACTAGTCTATTCATAGTATTCACCTCTAAAGCTGAAGAAAGTGGATTTGAGAATTAAAGCTAAAGAAAGTGGATTTGAGACATACTTCAGCTAGCTTTGTTGTTTCTAGGTCAGCCACCTCTTTAATTACTTTGATAGCTTCATTTAGGGGGATTTTTGTGAAGAGAGGTACTACATCAAAACTGACTATAATGTCTTTAGGATTTACTTTCACATTATTAATTAATTTAACAAAATGAGTGGAATCCTTAATGTATGAGTCGGTATGGCCAATTAAGGGGTTTAAGGCTTTGGCTACAAATTTGGCAAGTTGATAGGTTAGAGAGTCAATATATTCACAATTGGTCTTAATGGGATGGCATCCTTGTGGATTTTTGGAGCTCTATAGATCTTAGGGGCTATATCACCATTTGGCATCAATCGCTTCTTGGTAGGGTCATCAAAGTTAAAATGTAGAATATCCTTTTTGACCTCTCTGATTTCTTGACCGATAATCATTTGTTTGTTGTCAATAGATTTGGAAATTTGAGTTATGGCTTCATTTTTAATTGCTTTTCTTAATTTTAATTTTGTTATTTTTTCATAGGTTGTTGGAGAAAATCATGACTTGGAACTTCCGAGGAATGGAATTGGAGCAGCATAGAGGAAAAGAAGATTTCGTCAACCTTCAAATCAAATTATAACTCTTCGCTTAGTTGTCATGTGAACATAATTCCATTTTTGGATCTAATTTGAAAATGATAAATAGAAGCTCTAAAGAAGAGCTTAGGGGTTCCTTTTTTCTGCAAGTAGGGTACTCTTTGCACTACTGTAAAGATGATTTTTCCTATAGATTTAGTAGGAATACTCAGATCTAAGCTTGAGGGTTTTCCTTTTGAGATTAAAGCTCTGTTGTACAACTAGATCATGCACTATTGAAACTCCATTCTTTATTGGCATAGTTGAATGTCTTGGGATGACTATTGGATAAATTCCTTATAAAGACAGAGCACGAGAAACACAATTTTTTTGTTGTATTTCAAATACTACTATTTGTGAATATAACCTTATTCTTTTATGGTATATTTGTGCCAGTGATTCCATGTTTTAGCACTATTGTTAAATATGTAAATCGATTTAATTGTCATTAAAATTGTGTGAACTAATTCCATATTTTAATGGATCATATTTTATCATTTTAATCTCTAAACAAAAAATGTCCTACACTAATAATATCAGTTGTTAGAACTACTTCAACCACTTGATATTTATCATTAAACACATATTAAATTCTCATTATCTTTTAATCATTACACTTGGTATTTCCTATGTGTAGAGTTAGAGTAGTTTTCTTTGTTCTTCCACATTAGAAAGCAGGTCTGATTTTAAATTTAAATTTAATTCTCACTCTTCAAAAATTCTCCTTATGCGGGAGCAATGCATTTGGTGGCCTACTTGAGCCCTTATTTCAACCCATTAAAGGACTCCCTTCTTTAAGCAATAGCAAGGAAAGACAAGTCCCTTCTTTTGCCTGTTAGTACCAACCATTAACATAATACACCATCAAGTAAAATAATTAAATTTAATGCATTTAGATTAGTTTAGGCATGTAGTTTAGATTAGTTTTAGGTTGAGGCATCATGCCTATAACCAAGCAAAATCACTATCCCAAACAGATAAGGATCTAATTGGGGTCGTGACTAGGTGATTCTAAATGTTGATGATGGTCAATTTTAGCCATCAATAGAGCCATAACCTCCCAACGTTTCCTCAAACACATGCCCATAATACCTAGTGGATATTGTAGTACTCTGACCTATCATCCCATCCTGGTATTGCATCTTTCCATATTTATTGTGCATAAGGACATTGAATTACTAAATGAGTGATATTCTCTTCCTTTTGTCTACTAAAAATCATATACCTAGCCCTTATTTCCCCCTCATCTACATGGTATCCAAAGTTAACACCTTATTTCTAAGAGTTATCCACAAAAGGATTTTGGATTTCTTATGTGCTTTAATTTTCCAAACTTTTAACCACCCCTAAACCATAGTTTGACCTTCTATAGAGATCATGGCATTATATATTACTTGAGAAATATACACATGTGAAGCCCTGTTTTCGGTCCATGCCAATGAGTCCACCTCATCCTTCAATTTAATATGCCCCTTTTTAACTTTGCCATAAACAAATACTAAATGTCAACTCATTCACCTTCTAATCTCAGTGCCTATGTACATCTCCAACCTTAATAGTTCCATGAAGAAGTAGTAGACTCCTCTAATTGTTTAAAATAATAAATGTCATATTATTTCAAGTAAGATATTAACTCTATACTTATTAAAATTGCTTCACCATCCAAGAATAGGATCAACACCTACTCTCACCTACTGTCACCTACTCTCCATTTCTTACTTTTGATGTCATATTGTTCCTTATTAATGGATGTGCTAGAACTAATGTTTTCCATTGATTTGAGACGTTTTTTTATAAGATTTATTGGGTTTGTAATTCAACATAAGAATGTTAGATGCATTTTATACTTATACTCAACCACCTTATTCCACATTCTTTCTTTGGTCAAACAAATGGATATGGCCTACTAGCACAAAAGGAAGGGTTGAGTTGTTATATTGTGAAAAACCTTTTGTTAGTTGAGATTTATTGTCCAAGGTCTTATTATGATGAGGACACGACTTCAAATAGTACTCCTTTTAACATTACTACTAAGACTTGTTCTCTTATTTTATAAATACATTTGCAAAGGGAAATGGACCTAAAATCATAAAAAAAGTGAGGCTTATTCTTCTTTGAAATGAGTGCTAAGAATGTAGTATTATAACTTTTAGGCATCTTGCCAAAAATAATAAAGTCTTACATTACCTTGATTAGTTCCTCTTAAACCAATTCATAAAAGCCAAGAAAAAAAATTGGTTCATGAAATTGAGCCTATACTCTTGTATTCCTCTAGTATAGTAGAAACATAGCTGCAATATGTATAAGTATAATCATTGTAATAATAATCATAAATCATCATTATGGAATCCTTATTACATAATAATGATTTGTGTCATTTATGAAAGACATGGCCTATCACCCATAACAAGTATTTATGCACTCATATATAATCAATGATTTATGACTTGAATATATATATATATTGTAAGCTTGGTAGGACTCTCCGATTTTCGAGTACCGCTATAGGGGAGGGTAGCACAAGCTTCGAACCAAAGATCTCTGGTTCGGTGAGACTTCATTCCATGGCCATCGCCACTTGAGCTATCCCAGACAGACGACTTGGATACAATATATTATTATAATAAATAATTGTTATTTAATATGGCTTATTTAGTGTGTTCAAGAGGAGGCTTTCATGAAGTAGACTACGAGGTCTACTTCATGTGGTGTAGTATCTTGCCAAATTATTTGTAAATCAAAGAAATCTACACACACAAAAAAAATCATGCTATTTTTAAGTTAAACCATATATAAAGGTACCAACTTAGGTGCCAAAATAATTTTTTATCTAGTAGATATATAACTATAAAAATATTAAGGGATTATAAAGCAATACAAGTCAGAAAGGATATTAATTGTAGTGGTAATTTCACCAAGTTGAAATGTAAAAGAAGGTCCAATTCACTTCGAAGTATGTTTAGGAACATTCAATATTTTTGTATGTGTGTTAGGATGGATCTAAAATAAGATTGTAAGTATTGTTATTGACATACCTAACCATTGGAATTATATCGATATTAAATTGGTGAATAGATTAAAACTTGTGGAAGAGGAAGTTAAAGAGGTTTTACACAAGAGGAGGAGGATAAGATTAATAATAGATTTAAACATTGATGAGCACTCCCCAAAATATAATTTTAGTGTTTTTATAAACCAAGGAAGTTGATGAACCCTTCATTCAAATACATTGGTACGTTTACCATGGATGTTGATAGTAAGTACATAACATTGGAGTGTCTTACCAATAAAATAATGTTGCCAGGCATTAATTCAAAGCACCTTGCTCTATCATTCAATTCAAATTAGAATGAACCACAAAATCGCACATAATTAATGAAAAAAATATAAAATTCAATAAATTTCTTATTAGAAAAGTTGAAGAAATTGTGCGAAATTGAATGGAACTACAGAAGCAAGATACATAAATTTATAATTTTCAACACAAATTAAAGAGTTGTGAAAACACATTAGTAATATAAGAAGTAGCCATAAAAAGAGACTAAAAATACAGGTTAAAAGTTATCATCCAAAGATGAAGAAATTTCTCATTTGAGAAATCATAATAAAACTCTACTTATAGAAATAAAGAAAGTAAATAATAAGAGAAAAGCGCAATAAGAAACCAAACCATGGATAACGGTAATAACATCAACTTGATTGATGTGGAAAAACCTAATTAATAGAACTAGAACTTAGGGTGGTGATGGAGAAAGTCCATATCATGGTCCATGGTGGATGGCTCGAAATGTCGATGCAAACAATTATGGATGCGAGAACTTTGGAAGAAGACTACACACAAAGCACTGATTGCAGAAGCCTCAAAACAATGTGTCCACCCGTTTAGAAACCCTCCCTCCCCCAACCTATTATTTCTCCAAGTTGGGGTGATGTTAATAAGATGAACATCTATAAGTCTAGCTTGTTTTATCTTGAATATAAAATATTCCCCTAATTAGATATCCCCAAAACCCATAGATATTTTAAGTAGAATCTAAGTCACGCCATATAACTACAATCTCTACCCTTGATAAGTATTAATATAAGATTTTTTCCCAATAACTTCACATATTTTCATATGGCCAGTAAACATCCATGACTAAAATTGTAATGCCCAAAGCTTTAACCCACATTTGTACATAACCTTGAAGCAACAAAGAATGTATTAAACACTAAAATAAAGATATCCATGTGGGTTAGCTCAATTGGTTGAGTCCCCATTGTTAAATCACCTTTGTTATTGCGAGGTCATAAGTTTAATTCTCTTGACATTGTTGGGGTCAGGAATCGTGGTTGAGCTAACAGGAAGTGATCCCTTCGGGTGTATTTGCCCAATACAAATATTCCATGGATGTAGCAGTCACCAATCCCCAAGGTCTGTGAACTACATACAAAATAAATAAATAAAATAAGACAAAGATCTCTATCTAGTTATAATCCCCCCCCGCGTAAATCCCAATAACATATAATGCTACAAAATCATACTCTTTAAGACAAGACCTCAAAATCCCAATAATTTTATCATCTCCCCTCATCAATTACTACAAAGGGAGAATAACTAGTTTCTCTAAGTCAACTAATCTTGCAATGGCAAATTTTTTAGAAGGATTTCCCAACCCTCTAATATTCAAGGACATGATTATCATGTGGCACCATTATCCAGGGGCTATTCTACTCTAAGAACCCCAAATTTTTTTTTTTTTTTAATTGTTGAACCTCTCCCAAAACCTTTTCTTGAGTTAGTTGAATATTATAATTCCTTCCTATTGACATATGCCCATGTTTTTTCATACCATCATACCCAAATGCCCTAGGTTCTTCACTACCCAATAGGTCTGCCCCCATTATGAGGTCATAGTTGATATCAATTGTTTAGGAAAACAAAGTATTCCTCATAAGATGGACACCTTAAGTAACTACTCACACTTCCAAATCAAATATCATAACGCTAATGTTTTTATGTAGTTACAACACTCTAAGAGGAAAACAAGGCCTTAACAAACATTGCTACCTGAGGTAATTATTAATGCAAAAGAAAATTTTGGTCATACGGGAGTTTCTCACAGTCAATTAACAAAGAAATATCCTCCATGTTATTTAAACGAAGAGCATGGACCAATCAAGTTTTAAGACACATATCAACAATTGTTAGTATCGACAAGAATATGAACCATCTAATCACTTTATGTCCAGAACATATTGTGACTATTGGATTACATAACTACAAATGCTTACTAAAGAAACACACGTTTACCTAAAGACACATTAGACCAATTTGATCTTAACTAACTTCTAAGTTTCTAAATGTCTTAACATTAATATGTCACTTTATGTTCTCCAACAAAGGGATCTTGCTTCTCAAAAGAACATCCACTACATTCATTGCTAGAAGTAAAGGAAGGGTTTGATTTTCATTTTCTTGTTGGGATATAAACTAGGCCTTTAAAGCTACCAAGGTTATGTTGTCTTTTTGTTACTTAGTGTCTACCGTTTGGGCTAAATTCCATTTATGAAGGAGTTGGTTATAGGTTGTAACATCCAAGATAGAGCTCACTTTTTTGTGTAACTTCGAAATTTAAATTAACTGAGCATAAAAATGACAATGAGTTTGTTGCAAGGCTAGTCTACCAACCTGGAAATCACATTGGCCCTACGATGTCTAGTAGAAAAATAAAAAAGAGACCAAGTTATACATATTGTTTGGAAAATTGGTAGGGCCCGCCCAATGTGAAACCAGGCCTTGCTTTTCCGAGAAAAGGAAATCAATTATATTATACCATTCTAAACAAATTGTTTGTGCTAATAATATACTAACAATTGAATTAAACTGAAATCTGGTAGACAAATTGGATAAACTACATAGCTATATAAAGAATAAAGAGTTTCCAACTTAGATATGAGGAACATGAATATGGGAATCCATGTCGAAGGGCACTGAAATATGAGTCCCTGCACAAGCCCCATTTGGTGGCAATGGGACTTTGGGTTCCAAATGTTGGTATATTGCTTTCACATTGTGTTGCAGGTCTTCCAATCCTCCTTGATACTTTCTAAGATGAAAAATGTCATACCACAGTCTTCATATTTGAGCTTGAGGTCATGAGACATAAATAACTAGACTTGATGATATAATTCAACATTTCGATAGTAGTGAGTATACATGGTTCAAGAGGAACGGAATTATGGTTTCCAACCATATTCGCCCTCATTTAAAACTGGATTCAACTCCTCTATCTCTTTCTCTTTGGCCACTTCATCCAATCTGTTGAGATGATCTTGTGTTTGTGGATTATGAAATCCCTACCACTCTCCTATCCTTTCGAATCATTCAATGCCACTAGCCACCGCATATGGGGGAGAAAATTGTTTAGCAACCAATGTTTTGCAGACATTAAAAAGAGGAAGGTTTGAGTCTTCCAACCAAGGTTGATTGAGATAAATGGTAGGCCCTTGAGAACCATGGTTAGTTAGTTTGTTGGCCACTTTATTAGCATCTCATTTGACATGAGAGATCAAAGTGACAAGAATTTAAGCCAGAAGTTGATGGAGAGCTTCTAAACTTGTTGACAATCTCCAGCGAAGAGAGACTTTGGAAGAAGGGGTGCCATGAATTATTTTTAGGCACATGGATAGAATAAAGTTGGAACTCACCTTTGGTAATTTCTTATAGTTCAAATTACTTATGAGGAGTAACATTGCTCCTAATTTCTTTAATACTCATTATTATCACCTTCTTCAGGAGCCCGTCCTTGGATTGTTTAGTCCCCTTAGAATTTAATACTTTTGCATATTGCATTGTCAATTCCTCACCCATCCCCCAATTTATGTGCCCTTGGATTTGAACCAAAATTTGGATATTTCACCATTCCTTGGCTCAAATTTGAGACCTCATTGACATTTTCTAAAGGAACTTTTGTACATTCATCCTTTCTCTTGCATACCTTTTTGACAAAGATCTTTTAGTGTCGATATAAATCATGTCATGAACATTAAAAATGGGCATTACAATAGTTTACTATTTGAGAATGAATTGTATAGAAATAATAATGTTCAAACTTTCCATGAAACCCTCCTATCAATCACAACCAAGATTCTTGCCACTATTTGAAGAAAACTTGACTTGGAAGATAGATTAACCATGATAAACTTCTCTAGATTATTCCCAAGCTTCTTTAGAAATTTCCCCATCTATAGCTACAATGGTAACCATGGAACCTTTACCCAAATAGGTAACCTAGTAGTAACCTATGATTGTGAACCAAAGCATGCATGCCATGGCTTCAAAGATAAAAGGGAAGACCCTCAAAACAAACTACTCCATAGTAATTTATTGGCATCTTCTTTTGAGGAAAATAAAAACCTAGCTAGACATGGGTCTTTTGTAAAAGAGATATCCATAGCCTATTAGCAATCGTTGGACTTTTTGCACCCTTGAATTTAGAGCATCTTCTTTGATTTGACTCTTGAAAATCATGTCAATCAACTCTTTACCTATGTATTATAATACATGATCCTCTCATAAGTCTTTCCCCACCACCATCTTCATTCCAGATTCTTTTCTTTTGATCATCCTTTAAACCTTCTTTACTCTTTCCTCCTTATTGAGTCTATATTCCTTAAGATAAAATCCTCATTTCTCCACTTAGGGATCATAAGTCAATACTCCCTTCAATAAATATCTCACCCTTTGTTGGATAAGTAGTACTCTGATCACTGTACCTCAAAACTACCACTGAGATTAAAACTAAACTAACCTTACCCTCCAAAATATCCCAAGTCCCAACACAAGTTCATTCCACCAGGAAATCGCCCTCTACATCTTAAAAGCCTTCCTTAAGCACATGCTATAAAAAAATATCTGATTTTTGGTTCCACCTTTGACAAAAACTCCATGGCATCAAGGGAAAGATCTAGATTCCATTGTAGAAAATGTGGCCCTTTAATGTTATTGATGTTCATACTTGTGCCAAGATTTCCAGCTATCCATTTTTCCTTCACATAATAATCCTTGGAACTTGAGGAATTATGACTCATATTGCCATTTGACGACACATGTGATGAATAAAATCTACCCACAATTTCCTTTGAGTCTAATGTTTTATCTAGCTTCTAGGACAAACTCCCCTTAACATCATAGAATTATCAACCTATTGCAACCTCCTAATGTGACTAGATGACCAAACCTTAGTTGGGTCATATGAATGTCAACCAATTAAATTTCCTTATCCATATTGCCTGAGTGTTTCTTTAAATGCTCTCTCCAAAGACAAAAGGTTCTCGCTTATGATAGTCTCCATCCAAGTTTGTCAAAAGACTATATTGTCAAACCATTTTTAACTTATGGAAAATGTACCATGCATAATAATTATTTAGGATGAAGGATTAGCACAAGAGCCCACATTTTTTATTCATAAAGGGGAAGTTGATGCAAGAGCATCCCTAAGTCTGCAAACATGCCAAATAAGAGTGATACAAGACATTGTGAAATAAGTAAGTGTGATATAAGGGAATACGATATAGGCAAGAGTGATAGAGTTTTATGATGTGAACGCGAGTGAGATTATAAGCATGCTTGGTGAACAAGCATGAAAGGAATGTTCACTATATTAGAGCACATAATAAAAGTTAGGTGCACTAGGTATGATCTAGGGACATACGAGGAGAAGCACGCATAGAAGGCACATGACAATGAGTGCATGGTGAGTGTGATGAGAGTACACGTGAAAAAGGAAGAATGTTGGAAGGTGAACTAATAGGTGTAGATATGAAGTGTCAAAGGGCGCTAAAAAGTCCTAAAAAAAGTTGAGGTGATAGATGGGAAATAAAGAGGTCTTGGAAGCCAGTGAAGATTTTGAACAAGCTAGATAGTTAACTAGTAAAATAATAATTATAATAGTTGTCATTAGAATTGATATAGTTGGAAAAATAGATGCCAATGTTAGAGGTAATAGTTTAAAGAGTTATCTATTGATCCATAGTAAAGCACTAAGATGCACACTACAAAGTTGTATTTGTATCTTGATTTATGATAATGACAATAAGTAGATAAATTCCCCTATAGGTGTAATATGGACTCTGATTTTGAATGTTGTTTAAGTGTCTTTTATTCACATTTGATTCTTTATGGTGCATTTATGTTCTAACATGTGTGTTATAGACGATTGCACTTAACTCTAAAACTACAATGTCCATGAGTGTGATACATATAACTAATCATGATATAGTTGTATGACATGGATGAGAGTGAGATGGGAAGTACGCTTGGTGAGAGCACATGAAAGAATATACATTAGACGAGAGGACACAATAAAATTTAGATGTACTAAGTATGGTTCAAGGACATAAGAGGAGAAGCATATGTAATAGGCATATAACGAGGGGTAGATAGTGAGTGCGATTAGTGCATGTGTGAAAATAAAAGCACATCAATGGAAACTAAAGAGTCATGATAGAAGGTTAAATGATAGATGTATAAATGAAGTGCCAATGGGAGTTGAAAAGTCTGGAAGGAAGTTAAAGTGATGAATGGGACACAAAGAGATGTTGGAAGAAAATGAAGAGTTTGAGGAAGCTGGGTAGTTAACCAATGAAGGAATACATAAAATAGTTTCCATTGCAGTAAGGATAATTAGTAGGATGGAAGCTGATGATGATGGTTAACGTCCACTGAGACCAAATTAGTCTATCGGACCTATAATTTTCTTAGTTTCTAATTGTTTGGCTCCTCGTCTCTCTTGGCGAGATTGGTGTTGTAGCTTCTTCTTCCCTTTTTTTTTTTTTTCTCTCTCTCTATGGTCTTCCAACTTTGTTTATCTTACATCTCCTTCATCTCTTCTAGTTCTTGGGGCATTGGTGTCTTAGCTTCGCGATCTATTGTGTTTGTCCTTTTGAAGATAGTCGAAGAAGAAGTTTGGTCTAGGATTGATATCTGAAGAGAACATTTTCATAATCGAGTTTCTAGTTCCACACATAGTCTTTACTTGTTAGGTGTATTTCAGCTGGGAATCTGGAGATGAAGTCCATTTCCACACAGATGCGTGCATAGGTGGTTCTGGGATATTCCTTTGTTTCTGGGCACCTGCAGTAAAATTCCCCAATTACATTTCCAATGGCTTTTAGCGAAGAGAAATTCCAGAGATGCAAGGGTAGGTTTGGCAATCTCACCCAAACTGGTGCTGAGGTTATGGCTGTTGTTGAGGGATCGAATGATGGTTTCCATGGCCTCATGAATAGCCCTGATTTTTCCCAAAACCAAGGGATGGAATCTAGAATACATTGTCTGCTTTCAGGGTTTTCAAAGTCTACTATAAAGAAACCCCTAGCACAGGGGTATATATTAATTGCATCAGGAATTAGAGGCTTCCATACCTCCGAGGTCCAACTGTGGAGAGCTGTCAACCGCTGCCAAAAACCATTGAATCGGCAGATTAGGGCAGAGAACTTCAAAGCCTCATCGAGTGAGGCCTGGCCCACTTGGACAGTTGGAGCTGGGGCTTCACTAACGATATGGGCAGGAGCTTGCCCCCAACGATATGGGCAGGAGCTTGCCCCCCAGAGGCGGACGGAACTGAGCCAGCAGCTATTTTCGCGAAGCTGGGAGCCATCTGGAGAATGCTCTCTTGTTGAGTATAAAAGATTGCCGAAGAGAAGGCCATTGACCTAGAGTAGATAATTAAGATGAATATTTCAAAGTTGTATGCGCATCTCAATTTATGATAATGAGAATCTAAACAAATTATGCTACGAGTGTAATATGGACTTTGGTTTTGAATGTTGACTAAGTGACTTTTATGCACATTTGATTCTTTATGGTGTATCCATCTTCTAACATGTGCGTTGTAGACCCATGCACTAAATCTAAAAATTGTATGTCTGTGAGCATGTTAGAGAGTGCGATACAAGTCAATGTGGCATAACAAAGTGTGATATGAGTTAGTGTGATACAAGCAATCATGACATAATTGTATATCAAGAATAAAAATGAGACATGAAGCATGTTTGTGATCCCAAGTGAAAGGAATGTATATTATACGAGAGCACACACAAAAGAAATATATGCTAGATGAGAGTGCGCAATATAAACTAGATGTACCAAACATAGTTTGAGGACATGAGAGGAGAAGCCATTGACCTAGAGTAAAACACTAGGTCTGCTATAAAGTTGTGTGTGTACCTTGATTTTTTATATTGAGATTGAGTAGACAAATTTCCTTATGTGTGTAATATGGATTGTATGCACATTTGATTCTTTATAATGTATCCATATTCTAACGCGCATGTTGCGAACCACTGCACTACTCCACAAAGTAGAGCCTTTTGAAAAATTGTAAGCACTGAGTTATGGCCATGCCACTGAAGGAAGCAAAATTTAAACTATGTACATGTAAAACATAGAAGACCCAAAGGACAATAAGCCTTTAGCTTTTGTACATGTGAATATAAGTCCACACCAAAATGTTTGATAATGACCTCAAGGTTTATCATATTAAGGAATAAATATTGAAATGAGTAATTCATACTTTAGATTATTTTGTTATATCACAGATCGACGTCATAACCTCAAACTTTGTGCTTGGAAATAAAAAGTGCATCCCCAAAAGCTTATATTTGTAAATATAAAGTGTCTGAAGAGACCAATTTTTTTTTTTTTTCCCCAATAGGCGCTCTACAACTCGGTATAAGGGAGATGTTGTAGTGGAGATTAGATAAATGAGATGTTAGATGAAGTGTTCATTAAAAAAAAAATAAAACAATTATGCTCTCTATTATGGGAGATATGTAGTAAAGTATTAAATGGATGATATCCTGGGTAGTTGGGAGGGTTTAACCTCCCCACCCGGGTTCCATTCGCATGAGACACGATATGTTGTCTGTCAGATGATGCAACCATGATGTAAATGAATTGATATATGTATCGCGCTTCTTCTAGGGGGTCGCACCCCTTTTTTGAAAAAAAATTGAACAAAACAATAAAACATAATGCCAAATTAATGAAAAGTAAAAATTTATAATAGAAACAATAAATCAATTGAATTCAATTTATTATATTGTAATTTTATTTTAATAAATTATAGAAATTTCTAAAAAAAATTGTTTATATGTATATTGCATAAATAAATTCTATATAAGGCTTGTGGGGGTTTGGTCTAGAAGGCAAGCAACGATTTTGCTTAAGTTGTTTTGTGCAAACTATGAAGGTCACGAGTTCACCCCAGAATACCCGAGGGACGTTCAAAAGGCAGCCTGGCGGACCCTCCTAGAGATTAAAGAGTTTAGCCGATGGGGATTCGACACGTGTAACGCGAGTAACGATAACCACGCCGTTGCGATTCCTCTAAATATTATATATATATTATATATATATATAGTATATTATATAATCATCTTAACTATATAGATTAAAGGCATTTGGTGATTTATATTGGCAATCATGATTTTAGAAACTTCATTGTTAATAAACATAAAAATCTAATATTTTATAATAATCTCTTTATATATGTAAATATAATCTATGCTATGTATATCTCATTAAAAAATTACATCAAAATAGATCCATCTTAATTTCATATCTATCAAGCAGTGAAAGGGTGAATGAGATCAAATTTCTTGGTGCAAACCATTTTTCAAACTTTACACTCAAAAAGAGTTTTACATGTTGAGAGATTTGATCCCTCTTCATGTTGGGAAGACTCATAATTAAGATGGATCTATGCTAATAATCAAACAATACTTCATGTTGAATAAACATGTATCCTTATAAGGAAACGAGGTTGTAAAGCATTGACAAACTAAGCCTTAAACTTTTTGTCTTTAAAGTATAAGATCCCAAATTCTAGTGAATTAATAAATAACTAATGATATGTTTTTGTTTGCATTCTTTGCACATAAGATGTTATTGTTCACCTTATGAGAGAATTGAAATGAGGTGGATGGTCTAGCATATCATTCTTATCAACATCGAGTTCTGAAATCATTTAATCACATTTTCAAGTAGTTGATTTTTTATGGATGTTTTGATATACCAATATCTTCACCATCAAATCTTTGCAACTACTAAGTTGTGTTTTTAAAGAAATTGAACTTTGTTAGATGATTGACATACCATAGTCTTTATTGCAAACCCCTTAGCTACTTAAACCGCATCTTTTAGGGAATTCTTGATCAAATGGCTTGACATAACACTATCTTCTCCATTAAACATTTATTCATGTACCTCTTAAGGAATTCATCCTTGGTGGGTGGTGAATCTCAAAACTTGCTAATCATGCTTCATAAGGATTTAAACATTTGTGAGCAATAAACTTCCAAACCTCTTATTCACATCCTTCAACAAATTAAACCTTGGTGGGTGGCTTGACATACCACCATCTTAAGCATTGAAACCCCTAATTAGTGACTAATGCCTCTTACTAAATTAATCCTTAGTGTGGATAAAATCCCCCAATTACATATTCAAGTTTCTTAAAGAAATAACGCTTAATGGGTGGCCTAACATACCTAGAGAGATAGGTGGAGAGAGAGGGTGACAATGGAGGGATGAAGAGAGAGTGAGGGAGAGAGTTGAGAGGGAGGGAAGAGAGAGACACGAAAAAATAGATCCAACCTAGATATGAGATGTGCATGAGGGTGACAATGGAGGGATGAAGAGAGAGTGAGGGAGAGAGTTGAGAGGGAGGGAAGAGAGAGACACGAAAAAATAGATCCAACCTAGATATGAGATGTGCATATATAAAAACCAATCTAGATCCATTTTAACATGAGATCTATCAAGTGTCAAGAGCGATAAAATTTCTTTTCACTTTAAAAGAGGTTTGTATCTAAAAAGATTCCATATCTCTCCAAGCATGAATCTATGTTTGGTAATTAGAATTGAAAGGGACTTCTATAGTGAAAACCAACCATCTAAATTAAAACTCTAAACCTTCTGAAATTTGAACTTCGTCGTCCTTACAACGCACTGTCTCGACCTCATACAATTAAAATTTTGAATGACCACAAAAAGGATATAAAATTTGGGATTCATGTCCCCTGTTACTCGGTCCATTGTGGCTTGATACGCAATTGTTCTCGGAGTCGGAGTCGTTGCTGGTTTCCCATTTAGCGTTGTCTCAAAATAGAGGGTCCGCGTAGGATTTCAGGGACTAAAATGTCAGCCTCGCAATCGATCGTAGACCCCGAATTCAGCCTGGAAGACACCAGCGTGGGCTCCACAAGTTTGCAGAACTCAGGAATGCTCTCCAGGCAGCAGCTTTTTCATCTCTTTCACCTCTTTAAGCACGAAGTTGACAAACCAGGTAGGTCTGTGTGTGGCTTGGGGTCGATTCCCTGTGTCGTCACTGTCTGCCTTTATTGTAATGAAATTTATGTTTCATCTTTTAAATGATTTGTGCTCCTACTCATGTAACAGCGGTCAAGAAGCGGATTGAGGATGCTGTCAGGGATAAGCAAGTAAGTTCATTTTTATAAATATTTCGTTCATTCATCCCTTTGCCTTTTAGGGTCACGTTATATGTTCCGTTAAGGTAAAATTTAATGTTGAAGTGCACCCCGGGTCATAATTGTGGGTTTACTGTTATGCGATGAGGGCAGATATAGCTTAGATTTTTTCAATGACGAATAGATATACATGTGTTGTAAAAGGATTCTCCAAGCAGCTAGAGGGCTGCTTTGGGCATGCATAATTTAGGGCCACTTTGCATTGTCCTATATATTTACTAAAATAAATCAGTTAACAAATAGATCGTCATATTAGTTAACAAACAAGATGATGCTTCCACATATATGGCTGTCCTAAAGGAATATCACAAATTTTAGATGGGGCAATGTTACATTTTATCTTTGAAGGATTTGATACAATATATTGGATCTTCATATCAGTTAACAAACAAGACAATGCTTACACATATATGGTTTAGAATCTTCATATCAGTTAACAAACAAGACGATGCTTACACATACATGGTTGTTCTAAAGGAACTTCACAAACTTTCAATGGGCCAATGTCACATTTTATCTTTGAAGGATTTGATGGAATATAATGGATCTTCATATCAGTTAACAAACAAGATAATGCTTCCACATATATGGCTGTTCTAAAGGAACATCGCAAACTTTAAAGGGGGCAATTTCAAATTTTATCTTTGAAGGATTTGATGCAATACAATGGATTTTCTGTTAAAATTGGCATCTAGGGCCAAAGTTCCAAACTCCATATGGGTCATCTTATTTATGACACCTGATATTTTTCTTGGATTCTTCTCTTTGAGAGGTGTAGGATTGATCTAAAAATCATCCGATTTTGACATGTACAAATGAAGTTATGAATTTATTTTGATTATGGACAAATTGTCAAGGTCGGCTAGCAAACTTATGTAGGCTTAGAAGCCCAACAATCACGTCTATTCATCCTCAACATTTGCTATAAATACATGATGCCTTAGCCTTATTTGGACACACTCATCTTCACACTTCTCTCTGTCTCCCCTCATTCACTGGGTACGGATTTCTGGGCCTCTCTCTCTCATCACGTTCGAAATTTCAGGAGGCCGAAATTTCAGGAGATCGAATTTCTTGACAGTTTGACCAAGTGTTGACCAACATGCGTTGACCTCTTTTGACTGCATTTTTTGTTAGGGCTATTTCTGTTTGGGCAGGCTGCATTTGGTTACAGAAATCGAGGCTAAATGTTGATTTTGACCAGCGTTGATTGCAGCTAGGGCTGACAGTAGGTGGGTTGTTTGACCAGATTTTGACTGGGCTGTTTTTGGGTTGTTTTGAGGGCTGATTCATCTTGCTGTTTAGAGGCTGAAGTTCACTTGAGTTGACCAATTAGTTGAGGATCAAATCTGCCCTGTTGACCAACGTTGACTTTTCTGGTTAGGGCTCTTTTGCAACTGTCATAAATGATCAGATTTGTAAATTGTACTATCTCTCTCTGCTGAACTATTGAAGACTATAAGAAGAATTGATCAAGGGTTTCCCCACATTGGGGTTTGTCCCTGGCTGGTGCCACATCTTGTGTCCTCTTTTCTTGGCTTGTCTTCTACTGTTTATGTTTATGTTCTATCTGCATTTTACTATCATGTTGATGTGATTTCTAAACTGGATATTGATATTGGGCTAATTAAGAAATTGAAGTAAAATTGCTCTAAAGCATAGACCATACCATTGTTGCCTAAAATTAACATGGTATCAAAGCCGAGGTGAAGACAAAGCCCAAACAAGAGTGAAAGAGAAATCACCAAAGACAGTTGGACAAGGACAAAAGGCTCAATGAGTTCCTCATCCTACTTCACGGCTGAAGACAAGCTCCATGATAAATCTGACCATCATGGATGGAAAATGTCTCTTGATTTGACCTTGGAAGAAAAAGAAGTGATGGATTATGTGCAGAGTAAAATCCCTGAGCCTCCTTCAAATTCACCGGCTGTTGCGAAGACCAAGTACAATAGTGCTGAAGTCAAAGCGAAGAAGATTATCAGGGATTCCATTGACGAGCATCTGGTGGCCTATATCTCTGAGTTGAAGACCTCCAAGGAGATCTATGACAGATTGGTCTGCATGTTCAAGGTTAGCAATGCTAATCAAATTCTATTTCTCAAGAATAAATTGAAGGATATTTAGAGGGGCAAGGACGAGGACATTCAATCCTATTTCTCGAGGATTACTAAGATCATGAATGATCTACTCTCGATTGGAGAAGTCATTCCTGATAGGGAACTTACTCTCACCACCCTTGAGGACTCCCAACTGAGTGGTATGTATTTAGAACCACTATACCCAACAATGATCGAATTCCAGGATTTGAAGAATTGATGTCGAGATGCATTCAAGAAGAAACAATAATGGTGGAACAGGAAATGCCTTCTAATAGAGGCAACCCCATTGCATTCTCCGCTCATGCTAAGAGGAAGAACAATGTAGGTTCAAAGAAGCAAAGTCAAGGAAGACCGAGATTCAAAAATGGAAGGAAGGGAAGATGCTTTGTTTGCAATAAGTTTGGCCACTATGCAAGGGAGTGTCCAAATAGTAAGGGACACATCGCATGATGATGATCGCAATCATTCCAGGGGCAACTTCAACAACAACGATCAAAGGAATGGCAGGTCCAATGGTAAGGGAAAAAGGAACGCGGGACATCAAGGAAATGGTCGACCCTCTAAGTAATCAAGGAACTCCAGGCATGAAGAATCCAATGTTGTTAACAATAAGCAAAAAGAGTACTATCTTGTATTGGCCCTCTCCACTCCCTCTCTTTCGGACACTTTGGGAAATTGGATGATTGATAGTGGTGCCTCAAGGCACTTCACCGGATACAAGGAAGCCCTCTCTAATCTGATAGAAAATGAGACAAACTTGGAGATCATCCTTGGAGACGATGCCACCTATCTCGTGAAGGGAGTAGGAAATGTTACCCTTCAATTGAATCAAGGTAACACTATTCATTTGGAAGAAGTACAATATGTACTTGATCTCAAGAAGAACCTGGTGTCCATTTCAACGATGGAAGATAAAGTATTCAAGGTGGCATTCGTCGATGGAAAGGTACGTGTTTGGAAAAGAAATTTCAAAGATGCTTTTACTCTTGGGTTCAGGGTTGACACTTTGTATCAAGTTGGAGGAAGTCCATTGGGAGCTATGTCTTGCGACACATCTCTACAATTTGAACTACGACGTTGGAGGTTTGCCCGTATTCATTATAATGTCCTACCCGATGTGAGACAAATGGTGACATGTATGCCCGAGTTCAAAGTAGAGCATGAAGGTGTATGTCCGGGATGTGCCGAAAGAAAACTTACAAGGGGACCATTCCCCTCAAGTAATAGCAAGACCACAGATATATTGCAATTGATCCACTCCGACATATGTGGTATGATGTGCGTAAACTCTTTGGGAGGATACTTATATTATCTCACCTTTACGGATGATTATTCTCGCAAGACCTGGATCTACTTCTTGAAGAAGAAGGAAGAAGTGTTCACCTAGTTCCGACATTTCAAAGCCTTGATCGAAAGCCGATTCGAGAAGAAAATCAAGATATTGAGGACTGATAATGGGACCGAGTACGAATCCAATGTATTCCAAGAATATTGCAGAGAAGCTGGCATTAAGAGGGAGACTACAACACCATAGACCCCCGAGCAAAATGGTGTGGTTGAAAGGAAGAATCACTCTATTGTAGAAGTTGTTCGTGCCATGCTACATGATTAAGGCCTTCCGAAGTTTCTATGGGCTGAAGCTGCAAATACCGCCATGTATGTTCAAAATCGACGCTCTCATCAAGCATTGGACTCTAAGACTCCCGAAGAAATGTTCACTGGTAAGAAACCCGATGTCTCTCATTTTAGAATTTTTGGAAGTCCCATATATTTTCATGTGCCGAAAGAGAAAAGAAGCAAATTGGGTGCATCTAGGAAGAAATGAATCTTTGTGGGCTATAGTGAAAATTCCAAGGGATATAGAATTTATGTGGCTGGTCAAAAGGAAGTTGAGATAAGTCATGATGTCACCTTCGACGAGGATATGGCCCTCTGGAAGATCAACAACCTTCCTATCCTAAGGAAGGCCAAAGAAGCTGACACCGGAAATTAGGGTGAAAAAGAGGACGAAATGATGCTTGATGTTGATGAACCTATGGATCCTCCTCCTCATGAGCCTTTCTCCTCCAACAGGAGACCCTCATGGCTTAGGGAGACTCTCGAAGATGCTGAGAGACACATTGCACCAAGGGGGACTTTCCGTGAAAGCAAGAAGCCGAACAGGTATCAAGGATATTTGACTACCATAAGCACTATCATTCAAAATGAGCCTTCATCATTCGAAGAAGCCGTGAAGCATCAAGTATGGAAGGGATGCTATGAATGAAGAATACGAGTCAATTATGAAGAATGATGTCTGGGATGTGGTCACTAGACCTTAGGACAAATCGGTTGTCACCTCTAAGTGGCTCTACAAAATCAAGAATGGAGCTGATGGAAGTGCAAACCTCTCATTCAAAAATGTAAGAGGGAGTTGGCTTCTGAATTTGAGATGAAGGACCTAGGACTGATGCACTAGGACCGATGCACTATTTTCTAGGGTTGGTGGTCTAGCAAAAGCCAGTTGAGATTTTCCTCTCTCAAGGAAAATATGTTGTGAAGATATTGGAAAGATTTGGGATGGTGGACTGCAAGCTTGTCACTACTCCGATGGAATTTAACTTTAAGAAGTTATGTGGTAGTGCTGCTAGACTTGAATTGGGAAATGCTTCTGAGTATTGTCAACTCATAGGAGCACTGATGTTCTTGGTGAACTCCCGTCTAGACATATGTTTTGCAGTTAACATATTGAGCCAATACATGGTTGAGCCTCATCATATACATTGGATTGCTGCCAAGAATCTTCTGAGATATCTTCGGGGCACAATCACTCATGTACTGAGATACACTGCCGGAAATGTGACGTTGCATGGTTATTCTGATATTGATTGGGCTGGTAGTGTGGTGGATCGCAAGAGCACTTCTGGATGTTTTTCTTTGGGTTCTGCTTCGATATCCTGGATAAGTAGGAAGCAGAAATCGGTTGCCTTGAGTATCGGTTGCCTTGAGTATCGGTTGCTAGTATGGCCTCTTGTGAAGCTGTTTGGTTGAGGAAGCTCTTCAGTGAGCTATTTTGACATGTGCTGGATACCATCGCGATCCTCTGCGACAACCAGAGTGGGATCCGATTATCAGAGAATCCCGTGTTTCATGATCACTCCAAGCATATAGATATCAGGTACCACTTTATCAAGGACATGGAACAACGAGGAGCAATAAGGCTCCATCACATTAGGTCCTTAGGACTGATAAGTAGGTCACCGATATTCTGACGAAGCCCCTGGGGAAGGTCAATTTCTTGGCCTTTCGAGAATGACTTGGAGTCATGGAGAGATCCTCTTATGAGGGTCCTATATGAGATGGACATTGAGCTCTGGGAGCTCCGGGCGGCTTGGGGTACTTCTTGAAGCGATGAGCAACCATAGGGTGAGCGGTTTAGCTTTTCCCTTAGTGGTTTGCTGTGTACAGGGTAAGTGGTTCAACCTTCCTCTGTGATATCCCTTGGCGACATCTAGGTAGGATGAGTGGTTCATCCTTCTCCTGCTAAGACATCCTACCCATGCAGTATGGGACTCATGGGAAGTACCTCTCATCTGGCCAATGAGTAGGGAAATGAGGAAGGGGACCATAGTACTATCGATGGACACATTGTGTACTACCATACTCCCTATGCTAGGATGATTGATATTGATCTGGGATCAATGGGAACTGACTTCGGGTCAGTAAGAGTGGTATGAGACACTCTTTTATTTGGGACTGACTTCGGGTCAGTAGAGAATGGTATGATACATTCTCGATCACTTATTCTTCTTCATAGTTCAACAGAGCAGTGCATTGATGGCAAAGATAGTACAGATAGTACAGATTGGCAGATGGATTAGCAGATGGAGTTCTCCCTAGTTGAGAGGGAGTGTTAAAATTGGCAAGTAGGGCCAAACTCCACATGGGTCATCTTATTTATGACAACTTATATTTTTCTTGGATTCCTCTCTCTGAAAGGTGTAGGATTGATCTAAAGGTCATCCGATTCCGACATGTACAAATGAAGTTATGAATTTATTTTGATTATGGACAAATTGTCAAGGTCAGCCAGCAAATTTATGTAGGCTCAAAAGTCCAACAGTCACGTCTATTCATCCTCAACTTTTGCTATAAATACATGATGTCTTAGCCTCATTTGGACACACTCATCTTCACATTTCTCTCTCTCTCTCCTCATTGACTGGGTACGGATTTTTGGGCCTCTCTCTCTCATCACGTCGGAAATTTCAGGAGGCCGAAATTTCAGGGGGCCGAATTTCTGGACAGTTTGACCAAGTGTTGACTAGCATGCGTTGACCTCCTTTGACTGCGTTTTTTGTGAGGGCTATATTTGTTTGAGCAGGCCACATTTCTAGGCACAGAAATCGAGGCTAAACATTGACTTTGACCAACGTTGACTGTAGCTAGGGTTGACCGTAGGTGGGCTGTTTGACCAGATTTTGACTGGGCTATTTTTGGGTTGTTTTGAGGCTGATTCATCTTGCTGTTTGGAGGCCAAAGTTGACTGAAGTTGACCAATTAGTTGAGGGGCAAATCTGCCCTGTTGACCAGCATTGAATTTTCTGGTTAGGGCTCTTTTGCTGCTGTCATAAATGATCAGATTTGTAAATTGTACTATCTCTCTCTGCTGAACTATTGAAGACTATACGAAGAATTGATCAAGGGTGTCCCCACATTGGGGTTTGTCCCTGGCTGTTGCCACATCTTGTGTCCTTTTGTCTTGGCTTGTCTTCTACTGTTTATGTTTATGTTCTATCTGCATTTTTACTATCATGTTGATGTGATTGCTACATTGGATGTTGATATTGGGCTAATTAAGAAATTGAAGTAAAATTGCTCTAAAGCATAGAACATACCATTGTTGCCTAACATTAACATCTTCATATCAGATACCAAACAAGATGGCGCTTCCACATATATGGCTGCCCTAAAGGAACATCACAAACTTTATATGGGGCAATGTCACATTTTATCTTTGAAGCATTTGATGCAATATAATGGATTTTCATATCAGTTAACAAACAAGTTGATGCTTCCACACATATGGCTGTCCTAAAGGAACATCACAAACTTTTAATGGGGCAATGTCACATTTTATCTTTGAAGGATTTGATGCAATATAATGGATCTTCATATCAGTTAACATACAAAATGACACTTCCACATATATGGCTGTCCTAAAGGAACATCACAAACTTTAAATGGTGCAATGCCACATTTTATCTTTGAAGGATTTAATGGCATATTGTAGGCAACATCACTGACTAATGTGGATATCTTGTCCCTGGCTCACCCAATTGATGATGTATGACTAGGGGTGAGATGTTGTTGGCAGATTCACCTTCTTGATGACCTACACTGAGATCTGGTACTTCTAGCTGCCACTATTAATGATGAAATGCAATGGTGTCCCCTTCACCTATATCTATGTGTAAGAGGCACTCACCTTCCTACAGATTTTCTGGTTTCTATTATTAATTTATTACACCTTTGTGGTGGAAATATTAACAATGGGTTCTACTTTCATGATCCATTTTCCATTCTCTATGCAATCTAGTGGCATTGTGGGTTTGAATGAGAGTCTGTGGCTTCTAACAGAACTTGGGAAAAGCATCTAAAACACATTCAACAAGTGCTAAACACTTGTGGTGACACAAGTTATATGCCAACCTGGAGAAGTGCTCATTCGATATGAACCAAAACTTGGGAAGAGCATCTAAAGCACATTCAAGTTTTCAACAATGTATCAAGTGGTGAGCAACTGATGGCAACATAGGCTATATGCCAACATGGTGAAGTGCTCAATTGACATGCGAAGAATTCAATATCTAGAGTTCATACTGGATGAGTACGATGTGCATGTGGATCTAGCGAAGATCCAAGTCATATGCAATTGGGTGGCTTTGAAGACACTAATGGAGCTCCCTAGCTTCTTAACCTAGCCAACTTTTAATTCAAGTTTGTGTTGAGGTTCTTCCATATTGGTTAGCCTTTGAGCTAGGTGGCCTTGGTGGAACCAAGGTGAAACTTTTTTGGGCTGAGGCACAACAAAACACATAAGGAACTAAAGTGTTGCCTTTGCTCAGAGCCAATCCTTATAATGCCATATATGCCATAATCATCTGAAATTTAGATAGTTGCCTTAGATTGTGTTGTCGGTGCAGTGCTCTCTTAGCCTCGACATTCAATGGCCTATCACAAGAAGGCAATTTTTGATGCGATTTTTAGAGACCGTTATGACAAGGAATTTTTCTCCATTTTTTGGGCCTGTTGGTAGTGGAAACATTATATCATGGGGAGAAAACAATCCTTAGCACTGACCATAAGACTTCGCAAATGTAGATGCAAGGAAAATTGTAGAATGATTACCATTTGTTGTGGTCCACGTACTTTTAACAATTACACCTGAGCATCAAGTATAAAAAGATATCAGAGTGGTCTCAAATATGTGGTTATGATTCCTAACTTTGTTTGTACATGCTAGATATTGGCCATAAGAAAATGAGTTTAATACTTTCACCTCTAGTATGGAGTTCTATTTGGTTTGTGTTCTATTGAAATTCCCTTGCACTCTAGGTCTGCTCTATGACTAGACTAGCACATAAATACACTAGCAGTGCTCAACAATGAACAACTTTGCACAACAGAAAATATCAACAGTGAAATCAACAAAGTACACAGATTTATATGGCCGAAAACATTGTCTTATCAGTCCATCAATAAAACAAACATACGGTTCTCGTACTGGGGATCATGGCCCTTCATAAACCTTGATACAAATGTTATGATACAACAAATACAACTAGGGCTTGAGGCCTTATCCTTTAGGTCCTCAACTGCCCACAAAACACAAAGACAAATAGCTCGACTTACTTGCTGATGTAATCCTTCACAAGCAGCGCTTTTAGTCCTTCTTTGTCCTTTGTATTTGGCTGTCCTTTGCCTCCTTGTAACGACCTATTTATAAAAGTAATATTAAATAAATTTTAATAAATAAATTATATTAATCGATTAATAAAATAATAAAAATAAACTAATGATAAAGTATTTTAATATAAGTCTAACCTTTATATTAAAATAAAATCAGAAAAGAAAGTTAATTAAAAATCAATATACCCTTTTAAAAAGAAATGTACATGACACGACATGGGAAGGGTGTCATGAGGAAATGAAGCGGTGGGTGCTGGAGGAAGGATGACCACCACGAAGAATCAGTTTATAAACCAGAAGGAAGAGTTTGGGAAGGGGAATGGAGAGGAAGAAGGAAGAACGAAGGGGAGACTGAAGAAGTAAGCTTGAGTTACCTACGGAAGGAGAGCTGGTTGTTCTGAGGTTTCTGGGCACGGGGAACAGTCTACTTCAATTGAGAAGCTTACTGGACTGAGTAGCGAGGTTCTGCTCAGTTTGGTTGGGTGGTTTCAGTCTTTTGGTAAACGGGAGAAAGCTGGAGGAGTTCTGAAACATTTACATTCGTAGCGGACCAAGTAAGTACTTATCATTGAATCAAGCAATTAGTCATATGAATTTTTTTGCATAAATTTAGAACATAAATTTTCTTAAAGTTCCATACTCTGTTTAAAATAGATAGTTCTATAAAAAAACTCCTTACAATATTTACAGTTTAATAAATCTTTATAGTGTTTCAAAAATGGTCCTTTACATCAGCTCAGTCCTTACATTCATTGTCACACAAAGATTAGCTTCTTTTAAATTTTGTCAACCTGCTGCTCACAAGTCGACTCCTCCTTTAGTCTATTGTAATATAACAACAATTGCTCCTTGCTGTTAAGTCTTCCCTTCACCCAACAGACTTCACTCCAGCCCTTCATCAACGCATTAATGCTTGTTGTCCACTCAACCTGCTACAGGAACCTTATACTAGCCTTACACAGGCCTAAGGGAACTTGACCCCCACCTCAGAAGTTTCTTGGCTGTCTGCCGTTGATGTTTGAAGTCCTTGGCCTTTTATGGTTGCTTGCGGCCCTCTACGGCTGCCTAAACCACTTGGACAAGCCTCAACCTACTAGGATCAACCCTTTTGGCCTTGTTATGCTCTCGCAGACAATCCTCCTTGCTGTGGCCATACCTTACCTCCTCGAAATCACTGAACAGATCTAATCCAGAACATAAAACAAACTTCTTTTATGTTTCTCCTCCAATTGTGCTATTCGGCCTTCTCTTGAGTAGTTTCGGCTCTCTTAGGGCTTCTTGTTATGTGCATAAGATGTGTCCTTCCAAACTTTTGACTTGCCACTCCATTGTGTTGGAAATACTGCCGCAAGGGGGGGGGGAGGGGGGTTGAATCAATATTTCATAGTAATTAGTAACTTATTAATATTTTTAGAGCATTAATTAATCTTCGACATCAATTCAAAACATAAATAAGAAGTAGACAATAGACACAAGAATTTTTAGGTGGAAACTCCCTCCGGGACAAAAACCACTGAACGCTTCTCTATAATTTTTATGAGGACATTAATGTTTCAACTCCAATTGAAAAGGGGAAGCCACAACTCCCTAGTACTCTAGAAAAAGGTTCAATTTTCCAACTTCAACTGGAAGGACGCTTCAGAGACCTGGTTTTATTAGCCAATGCTGAAAGGATGCTCCAACACCCTTGCAAGTTCAAGCTTGCCCTAACACCACCCTACCACCCTGAAGTATTTTCAGGCTCCAACTTGATGGTGACTTCAACCACTTGCCTAGCACCACCCAACCACCCTAAAAATGACAATGAGCTTTGACAAAATATTGTGGGCTCCCGTACCAGGGATAGTGACCCACTTTACAATAAATAGACTGCTGCCACTATATTGTGCTTCTGTACCAGGGAAAATGGCCCACTTACAATGAGTAACACTGACATGTTAGTTTCTATAGCATCGGAGGTGTTCTAGTCTTGAAACTTTGTGGAGAGGCTAAAACACCGAAGTTCTCCATAACCCATAAATCTTTTCTGGAAATTCGACCTAGAAGTGTCTCAATTAGATTAATAGCCTATTTTTAATTATTTCCTAACTTTGTTAGTTTCTGTAGCATTGAAGGTGTTCTAGTCTCGAAACTTTGTGGAGAGGCTAAAACACGAGTTCTCCATAACCTAGAAATCGTTTCTGGAAATTCCACCTAGAAGTGTTTCAATTAGATTATTAGCTTATTTTTAATTATTTCCCAAGTCTAAACTTAGGAAAAGGGGTTAATTAATCAGAATTAATTGAGATAAGGTGTGAATCTTCTAGAAACTCACACAGATCGACTCCAATATGATCTTGGCCCTTGATTAAGTTTTAATTATGGTTGCTGGAGGTCCAACGAAAGATTATAAGAAGAAGTTGATGGGTAGATGGAGAACACACACTTGTGGAGTTCGATTTCCTTAGAGAGTTCGATTTTCCAGAGGCAACAGCTGGAAGAGTTCGAGCTAGAGAAGGAAGCAGAGACAAAGAGGGGTAGGGACAGTTATTTGGAGGAAGTGTTTAAGATCTAGAGAGGCAGCAGCATGAGGCGGAGTTATTCTTAGTGAGGCAATGCAGTTAGCGTCAGAGGACAATTCGATTTAGCTATGGGAAAAATCGATTCAGCTTCTAGAGGCTTGGAAAGTCTTCCAGAAGGTCGGAGAATCATTTTCCTCCACAGAAACAAGCATAACGACTTGATTAGAGGCAGTTCCGGGCTAGACGTTGAAGGGTTTGCGCAAGAACTGCGTAAAAGCCAACGTGAGGGGTCCAAGAGGACCAGTTTCTGAAGTGAAGTTTTGCATGGGTTGCTTGTTAAGGGAAATTCCCATAAATAATTTTGGCCAGATTTTCTTGCCGTGGATTGCTAGTTTTCAACATCTAGATTGTACTCAAAATTTCACTACTGCTTAATAATATAAAACCTTTAGCTGCTGCAATGGTTTTCCCTAGTTGGGATTTTTTCTGGGGACATTTGTCCAAAAATAATTGTGTTAAATTTTATGTGTGCTAGAATATTTCTTAGTTTCCAGTGTTGATTTGTGATAGCATCGGATGTGCTCTAGCCATGAAAATTGGTGGAGAGGCTAAAGCACATGAGATCTCCAAGACCCATAAATGGTTTGGGGAAATTCCACTCGGTTAGACAGATATTAAAATAATTAATATTTTTAACGGAGTTCCTAAGTCTAAACTTAGGAAAAAAAAAATATTAATGGGTATTAATATAAAATCGGGTGAGAATGTTCTAAAAGACATGGATCAAGCCAAATCTAATCTTAGCCGTTGATTAGAGATTTAATCTCGGCTGTTGAAGACTCAACAAAAAAGTATAAGAGGAGGCTTGAGAGTCAGTTGGAGATACACCAAGATTGATTAGTAAGTATGATTTTTTGAAGCAGGGTTTGTTAAGAAAATTCGAACTAGTGATCTGTTGCAGCGAGGAGCATTGAGTACATAGCAGAGAGGCAAAGATAGTGCCAGATGGTTAGTGCAGTGATTGAGGAGGCTACGCAGAGGCAATAGGAGCCACGCAGAGGTAGTAGGACCCACACAGAGGCAGCTAGAGACTGCGTAGAGGTTGAGGGGCTTGCGTGGGTGACGCAGAGGGCCAGAGAGCTGACGCAGAGAGGCAGAAGGCTGACAAAGGGATAGTGCCAGAGGGTCAGTGCAGTGACTAAGGAGGCTACGCATAGGCAGTAGGAGCTACGTAGAGGTAGCTAGAGATTGCGCAGAGGCTGAGGGGCTTGCGTGGGTGACGTAGAGGGCCAGAGAGGCAGAAGGCTGACGCAGAGGGCCAGAGAGCTGACGCAAAGAGGCAAAAGGCTGACGCAGAGGGTTCTAGAGCCATGCAGAGGCTAGTAGGGCTGACGCAGAGCCTTGGAGAAGCGCCAAAAGGATTTTCGTGGGGCAGACTAGTGCTGAGAAGCTGAATATCTGTCTCTGAGAAGAGGTATTACTGCCGTGTAAAAATCTTGTTGGGTGAGCTAGTTTGGCATCCTAGTTGTACTCAAGAAATCTGCATAATAATAAAACCCTTAGAATTGCTGCACCGATTTTCCTGCATTGGGTTTTTCCGGGGACGATTGTCCAAAAATAACGATGTCCTTTATGTGTTTGTCTAGTATTTCAGTTGGTGATCTGTATATGAGTTAAGGCTGCATTTGTGTTTATTTTCAGTATTTATATGAATAAATAACTTGTTAAGGAATAAACAAGTAGGTGAAATAAACTAGATAATGCAATAGGGATTTCTAATGGGTAACATTTAGAAATTTCAACATGGTATCAGAGCGTTGCAGATCACAGGAAAACTAAAGGCACCAGCAATATCGGAAATTTGCAGTAGTAGCAGCTGTCCCGAGAGACAGAGCTGCTCCTAAGCAGAAGGCAACAAAGAAGGAGTGACACAGAGGGGTTGCGTCATCATTTCGAGCCAGAGAGAGGGCCAGCGCAGAGGTAGAGAGAGGCAGAAGAGGCTCATGAAGAGCCACGTCATCCTACTTAGCCAGGTAGGCTTGACGCAAGAGTGATTCAGCCTTTGCCGTGATTGCGCAGAGCTGGGAGGCTCAGTTTCTTCAGTTGTCGGGGCCTAGGGAGCTGTGGGCAGATTGTGGAGCTGTTGCTGTCGAAGCAGAACAATACCTAATGGGACAGAACCAAGGTAGAGGGAGTCGCTGCCTTGACGAATTTCTAGCCAAGAAATCCAGATCCGAGTTGTAGTCGCAAAGAGGATTAGAGAGGAGCGGATCGATAGTTGGCGGGAAGATTTCTAGTAGGGAATTCGAGATTCAGAGAGAGTTTAGAAGCAAACTTCTAGGAGGGAAGCTGAGACTCAGAGGGAGTCCAGTAGAGGAGCGGAGATGGTAATGAATGGACTGACGGATCAGGACAGGTTGGACGGGGCCTCCAACTTTGTCATTTGGAAAGCCAGGATCTTGTTTGTTCTGGATAGACATCGCATCAAGGGCTTCACCTTGAGAACCGTGGCTATCCCAGTTGACCTAACGGATAATGAAAGGTATGAGGATGCAATGGCCAAGGCAAAGTGCATAATCCTTGATGGGGTCAAGGATCATGTAGTACAACATATTGCCGATAAGAACACGACAAAGGAGATGTGGGATACTTTGACGACTTTGTATCAAGGCATTTCCGTGTAGCGAAAGATGCTATTGGAGAATCAACTGCGGTCGTATCAGATGTCGAAGGGGGAGCAGATAGACCTATACCTCCTCAGACTGCAGGAGATTCGGGACCAACTTACTTCCATAGGGGTCACATTGGATCAGGAGTTCATGGTGAGGACTGCCCTAAATGCAATCTCTGAGGAGTGGGAGACATTTGTTCAAGGCATTTTGGGTAAAGCTATTCTTCCAGGATGGGAAGAGATGTGCGCAGCTCTTCGCTAAGAAGAGATCAGACGATTGACCAAGGCAGGAAGTGGCAGCAAAGGAGTTCGAATCAAGAAAGAGGAGGAGGAGGATGTAGCTCTGGCATCTGTGGGACAACAAGGGAAGAGGAAGAAGAAGGACATCTCTAAGGTGAAGTGCTTCCATTGTGGGGAGCTGGGTCATTATGCAACCCAGTGTCACAGGAAGAAGAATAAGGGAGAGGCTTCTGACTCCAAGGCAGCTCCGACTAAGGCGGAGAAAGAAGTCGAGACGGATGACCACTGTGTCAGGAGTGCTCATGCACCTCTAGAGAAGAGGTGGGGAGACATCGAGTTGTAGTTAGGAGGACTACAGAAGATGAGGGGCAGGATCCTTGAGGTGCCCAAACTCTTGGATCATATTCGGCTACGAGAACCCCGAATGACAATAGCAGGATGACGGATGTCGGTAGAAGCAAGATGCGATGGAGCAACAAGGCAATGCTAGAGTGCAGAGGTCTGTAGCAACGCAGTGGGGGTTGCAGTAGTGCGAGAGGCACAAAGGTGTTTGCAGCAGTGTGAGATGCATAGAGGAGGTTGCAACAGTGCGAGAGGCACAAAGGTGTTTGCAGCAGTGCAAAGGCAACAAAGGGAGCACAATATAGCAGCAGAGGTAGCTTCAACATCAGGAGGCTTTCGGACTGACAAGGATGTCAGTATTTGGGTAGATCAGTTACTTACTTCTTGGTAACTAAGTTGCAGTGCAACAGTTAGTAGCGGTAGTGCTATAGGCAGCATGATGCAACATTTTGAGAGGGAGCTGCAGTACATATGTAGGAGTGCCAGTGGTAGAGCCATGGGCAACAATACAAGAAGCAATAGTGCAGTGGATGTTGGGCAACAGGCCAAGCATCAGCACATGTATCGATGCGGAAGGATTAGTGTGATGTTCAGTGGTGGAACATTACTAGAGCACATTTCTCATTAAGAGGGAGTGTTGATTTGTGGTAGTATCGGATGTGCTTTAGCCATGAAAATTGGTGGAGAGGCTAAAGCACATGAGATCTCCAAGAAGCAGAAATGGTTTTAGGAAATTCCACCCGGTTAGAGAGATATTAAAATAATTAATATTTTTAATGGAGTTCCTAAGTCTAAACTTAGGAAAATTAAAATATTAATGGGTATTAATATAAAACTGGGTGAGAATGTTCTAAAAGACATGGATCAAACCAAATCTAATCTTAGCCGTTGATTAAAGATTTAATCTTGGCTGTTGAAGACTCAATAGAAAAAGTATAAGAGGCTTGAGGGTCACTTGGAGATACACCAAGATTGATCAGTCAGTTTGATTTTCTGGAGCGGGGTTTGCTGAGAAAATTCGAACTAGTGATTTGTTGCAGCGAGGGGTAGTGAGTACATTGCAGAGAGGCAAAGATAGTGCAAGAGGGTCAGCGCATTGACTGAGGAGGCTACGCAGATGCAGCAGGAGCCGCGCAGAGGAAGCTAGAGACCGCGCAGAGGCTGAAGGGCCTGCGTGGGTGACGCAGAGGGCCAGAGAGTTGACGTAGAGAGGCAGAAAGTTGACACAGAGGGTTCTAGAGCTACGCAAAGGCTAGTAGGGATGACACAGAGCCTCGTAGAAGTGTTGGAAGGATTTTCGTGGGGTAAACTAGTGCTGAGAAGCTGAATATCTGTCTCCGAGAAGAGGTATTACTGCCGTGTAAAAATCTCTGTTGGGTGAGCCAGTTTGGCACCCTAGTTGTACTCAAGAAATCTGCATAATAATAAAACTCTCAGAACTGCTGCACCGGTTTTCCCGCATTGGGTTTTTTCGGGGAAGATTGTCCAAAAATAACGGTGTCCCTTGTGTGTTTGTCTAGTATTTCAGTTGTTGATCTGTATATGAGTTAAGGCTACATTTGTGTTTATTTTCAGTATTTATATGAATAAATAACTTGTTAAGGAATAAACAAGTAGGTGAAATAGACCAGATAATGTAGTAGGGATTTCTAATGGGTAACATTTAGAAATTTCAACAATCCAATGCTATTATTTTCCAGAGTTTTATTTGTGAAGGTTGCAGTGTGATTTATTCAGTATTTTCTGTAGCAAATAAATTGTTAAATTAATTAACAATTAGAAGAATAATATCCAGTTGTTGTGATAGGATTTCAGACTTGAAATTTTGACATGGTATCAAAGTGTGATTGACCAGACAGGGAAGCTCAAAAGCCGAGGTAGAAATTCGCTATTTAGAGGGAGCAATGGGACAAATTTCTAGAGGCTGCACAGAGGACAAATTTCTAGAGGCTGCACAGAGCCTAAGCCAGGGATTTCGAATTGCTGGGCAAATTGATTTTTCAATGCAGATTGGCAGAAAAATTTGGGTGTCGGATTCAGTGATTCCAACAGGCAGAGGGAGCAACAACAACTCGGATTTTCATTGAGCAGATTCCTTGTTTGAGTGCAAAGGGTTTTACAACAATTTGTAATAGCGAAACCAATGCTGGGTAGAAGAGGAAGAGCACACACAAAGGGATATTTCTCTTAGAGGGTTTCTAGCCTAGAAATTCGTTTTCCCAGTTGTAGTCGGCATTTGCTGCAGGTAGTGATTCTCACTCCAGAAGGGAGTGCGAATAGCAGATTCAATAGCCAAGTAGAGGAAGAGGGAGTTTTTCAACCAGATTCAGAGATGGCCACAGTTGGGCTTAGAGATCAGGATAGGTTGGATGGAGCTTTAACTTTGTCATCTGGAAGGTTGGGATGTCTTTCCTTCTGACTGAATATGGCCTGAAAGCCTACATGGAGAATGTGGTAGCAGTACCCTAGGATGCCGATCAACTCAAGGAGTACAGAAAGGAAATGGCGAAGGCGAAGTTGATGGTTTTAGATGGAGTCTGAGATCTTGTAGTCTCACATGTGGCAGACAAAGGTACGACCAAGGAGATGTGGGATGCTCTCTCCGAGCTATTTCAGAGTTCTTCTGAGCAACAGAAGATGTTTCTCCAGGAGAAGTTGAGGAGCATCAGGATGTAGAAGGGTGAGAGCATAGATGGCTTCCTCACCAGGATTCAGGGAGTCCGAGATCAACTATCAGTCGTTGGGGATGCATCCCAACCCACAAAGCTTGTACGATTGACGCTTAATAGTGTCTTAGATGACTAGCAGCTGTTTTTCCAAAGTATCTTAGGTAGAGACACATTGCCTAAATGGGATAGGATGTGGTCCGATCTACAACAGGTGGAGTTGAGGCAGGCTCTAGTAAAGAGTACCATCAATAGCAGTAGCAGCAAGGGCGTAAAGGGTGAGAAGGAAGAAGAAAATGTGGCTTTAGCATCTCAGGGTCCCAGTGAGGGGGAGGGGCAAAAGAAGAAGAAGAAGGAACTGTCAAAGGTTAAGTGCTTCAGGTGTGGCGAGTTTTGGCCACTACAGTACGCAGTGTCCTCTCAGGAAGAAGGACAAGCAAGACCAGACAACAATGTTTGCCGAGATTGATAAGCTATCCTCCATGCTGGAGGAAGATTTCGGTATGTGTGCAGCTATACCTTCGGGAGAGAGGTGGGGCGATCTAGAGCTATAGTCCAAGAGCAGTGCAAACATGGGCAGGATCCTTTAGGTGTTCTCCTCATGGATCATTACCTTGCTACCAGGGCCCTCAGTATTTAGTAGCAAGATGGATCAATGTCAATGATGCAGTCAGATTTTGAAGTGACAGTCGTAGACTAGTAGCAGTCAGGTGCTGAGGAGCGTAGTGCAGTGTTGGCAACAGTGCAAAGTGGCATAGTGCATAGTCAACAACAACACAAATTCTTTAGTGGACAGTGCAGTAGCTAGTAGCAGTCAAGACTTAGGAGACAAACGCATCATACTAAACACAGTTGATTCAATATTTATGATACTTCTCAATTGCAGTTGCAACAACAACAGTTGAGTGGGAGTTGCAATGCAAATGCAGGGTTGGTAGCAGTATGGCACTGTCAGCAGCAACACAAATGTAGCATCAGAGTTGCACAGTGGTTTGTGGGTAGTGGCCAAACATCAATAGCATGACAAACGGTGGTACAGAGACAGAGTGTTGTGGCAGAGTGTGCAACACTAGAGAGAACACCTTCCTCACTAAAAGGGAGTGCTAGTTTCTGTAGCATTAGAGGTGTTATAGTCTCGAAACTTTGTGGAAAGGCTAAAACAAAAAAGTTCTCCATAACCCATAAATTGTTTTTGGAAATTCCACCTAGAAATGTCTCAATTAGATTATTAGCCTATTTGTAATTATTTACTAAGTCTAAACTTAGGAAAAGGGGTTGATTAATCAGAATTAAATGAGATAAGGTGTGAATCATCTAGAAACTCACACAGATTGACTTCGATATGATCTTGGCCCTTGATTAAGTTTTAATGTTGGCTGTTGGAGGTCCAATAGAAGATTATAAGAAGTCGATGAGTAGATGGGGAACACACACTTGTGGAGTTCAATTTCCTTGGAGAGTTCGATTTTCCAGACGCAGCAGTCGGAGGAGTTTGAGCCAGAGAAGAAAGCAGAGATAGAGAGGGGCAGGGACAGTGATCCTGAGGAAGTTTTCTAGATCCAGAGAGGCAACAACAAGAGGCCGAGTTATTCCCAATGAGGCAGCACAGAGGACTGCGTAGTCAGCTTCAGAGAGCAATTCGATTTAGCTTTGGGAAAAATCGATTAAGCTTCCAGAGGTCTGGAAAGTATTCCAGAAGGTCGGAGAATCATTTTCCTCAGCAGAAACAGGCATAATGACTTGATTAGAGGCAGTTCCAGGCTAGACGTCCAAGGGTGTGCACAAACATTTTGCAGAAACTAGCGTGAGGGGTCGAGGAGGACGAGTTTCTGAAGCGAAGTTTTGCTGGGGTTGCTTATGGAGGAAGGGAAATTCCCTTAAGATAATTTTGGCCAAATTTTCTTGCTGTGGATTGCTAGTTTTCGACATCCAGATTGTATTCAAAATTTCACTGTTGCTTAGTAATATAAAACCCTCAGCTGTTGCACGGGCTTTCCCAAGTTGGGTTTTTCTTGGGACATTTGTCCAAAAATAATTGTGTCAAATTTTATGTGTGCGCTAGAATATTTCTCAGGTTCCAATGCTATTATTTTCCGTAGTTTTATTTGTGAAAGTTGCAGCGTGATTTATTTAGTATTTGCCATAACAAATAAATTGTTAAATTAATTAACAATTAGAAGAATAATTTCCAGTTGTTGCGATTGGATTTCAGACTTGAAATTTTCACATGACACTCTTAGAATCAGCCTACTACAAGACATGGACTAAGTTACTCTTCCTACCAGAACCTATAACATAATAATGACAATGAACAAGTGTACCTTTATCTAGAGCAATTCTGAGAATGATGAGATAGCTGTAAGATAATGAAGGTGATAAATCCCAAACTCCTGATGATAATACTGATGCTTGACTTGACTAAACCCTTACTGCTGTAATGATACTGAGGACTTTTGAGAGTGAGGCAACCACCAAATGCTGCTATAGAAACACTTGAAACAAACTGCAAAACCACCCTTAGAGCTATCTCTGAATCAATGTCTTTGAAGATGTTCAACACAACATAAGCATCCAATTGCAATCTTCTTTCTTGCTAAAGGAGTGCCACTGTACTTCTGTCCTTTTAACCCTTAACAATGAGATCATCAAGACTATACCTAATCAAGGCTAACTCATCCTAAAGAAGATCTTGTTATTGAAACCCTAGATGCTTATCAAAGTCCAGACTTCTGCAGGTGCTTGAATAACATCCTTCAATACTTGCACAAAGAGTCAACTTAGTTCCATCTTGGCAAACATATATATATATACACTTCTGAACCACTGTAGATTAGGTTGAAGACTACCACAATGCTAGTTTGTCAACAAATGTTATTTGCAATCAGATTCCAGAAACAACAATAAATGATCACCGTCTTCTGCTGTAACTACTTCAAGGTAATTATGTGTCTAGGACTTCATGTGTTGGCTGATTTGGAACTGTAGGTTCTGATATATATTTTTGCTAGGATCCTTAATAAACAGAACAACTGAGATTGCCACAAAATTGCCAACACAGGCTAAGGTAAGACGGTTTGACCTTTCTTGCAGTACACCCCCTTTTTCCGCAAAAGGGATAGCGCCTGATCGATGTGTTCCTGCCATCCAGCTATCATCATCAACATGAGGATCATGTTATAATGTAAACCCATTTTGCATGTGCATAATGTAAATAATCTCAGCAGATTCATGTCGTGTATGTAATCACCTAGCTAAACCTACTTTTTTGGTGACGATTTACATTCAGGGAGGTTTTTTGTCTCATCGATCCATTCTCGGATGGTCGACAAGGTTTTCCTTTAGCCTTACCCCAAAGCCGGAGTGGATTTTGTCACTGGGATTTTAGGGGAGTCCTAGTGTTATAGATTGAGTCTCTGTAAAAGTGATTTGGGAATAATCCCAACTATTTGGTTAGGTTATTTTATTACAAATTGCTTAGTCTGCTGGATTATATTTGTGTCGCAGAAATGGGTAGTTTGTGAGGGTCTATTTCAAATGGGTTTTCCCCTTTGAGATGTAAAAATCATGATGTAAAGTGTCTTGAGAGTTAGAAAAATAATTTATCCCCTCATAGGTTAATTAATTAAATTTTTTGGCCAAAATTAATTAAAATCCTAAGCCAGAAATTTAATTAATTATAGGTTTTAGGTAAATTTAAAATTTCTAAAGGCAAAATTCGTGGGTCCTTTAAAAATTAAATTTTAAAGAGGTCCAGGGACTAAGGTTAATTGATTATTTTGCTAAATTTTAAGCCTTTGGTCCCTCGAGTTAATTCAAAGTCAAAATTTTGAGGAAATTAATTCAAAAATTTAATTTTTGAATTAATTAAAATGCATTTAATTGAAAAATTTGAAATTTCCTCAATAATTTAAAATTTCGACGGATGAGATTAAAATAAATTTTGATCTTCATCGTTGGGGTTTCAACGTGCTGTAGTGTTCCTCTTCATGAATTTATGGTAACATTGTTTTAATTTCTGCTTAATATTATGTGAAAACTATCAATCAATAGCTCTCTTAGAATAATTTGAATACATGTATCTTATTTAGTTTGTTGGATCTAGGGTAACATTTTTAATTTTGATTGAAGTAGCAGGTATCTCTATTTCTTTAGAATTTTATTGTTGTTCTATTTCTCTACTTAATTTGATGGTTGATCTAGTGTTTGCAGAAGATCTCTCAGGTTTTCATTGGGTGTTTGTGGATAGTCTTCGGTTGGACCAGTCAACTCTCAACACATATTTTCTGAAGAGCCTACTTCATATAAGCCTCAGGATTTATCTAACGATAATCTTTTTTCTGCATGGTGTTTTTGGGCTAGTACCTCTAAAATTTCAAAATCTTTAAAATATTTTGTGGAAATTTTGATAGATCTAGTTATTAAGAGCCTTAGATTATCAGATTTGGGAGTGGAGTTGGACTCATACTCCTCAGATCTGATAGATCTGTAAATTATTTGTATAGATCTGTTATTTAATTGTGTAGATCTGAACTTTTGTAACGTAATTTTGAATTTTAACACTTGGGTTTTTGGGATTTTCTCTATTTTTGTGCCTATTGGGTATTGGGTTTTTCTCTTTTCATTTGTGCAGAAATAGATCTGAGAAATTAGCCAAGAAAATCTTCAGATCTGAGCTAGATTTAGACCCTAGAGGGCAAGATCTGGGTTGAAAGATTGTTTGCAGGAATAGATCTGAAAAATCAATCAAGAAAATCTTCAGATCTGAGCTAGATGTAGACCTTGGAGGGCAAGATCTGGGCTCAAAGATTGTTTGCAGGAATAGATCTGAGAAATCAGCCAAGTAAATCTTCAGATCTGAGCTAGATCTAGACAATGGAGGGCAAGATTTGGGCTCAAAGATTGTTTGTAGGAATAAATCTGAGAAATTAGCCTAGTAAATCTTCAGACCTGAGATTTTTCAAGCAGATCTAGGGGTTTTGAAACAGATCTAGGGCCTGGAGGGCAATATCTTGTCCCAAATATTTTTGCAGGGTCAGCCATTATAGATTTTGCAATAAATCTGAAGACCTAAAGCAAAATAATTTTTTTAGAACAAGGGTTTCAAGTTTTGGGGCTCCTAAGCCCAAATATGCCTTCTCCTAGCCCAACGCTAGTTCTATTGGGCCTAGTGCTAGCTCTCATTGGCCCTAGATTCCCTTGCTCCATTTTTTATTTGAATATTTGATTTTCTGAAGCTAATCATTGGTGGGTTTTTGCAGAAAATTTGGTAAAAATTTGTGTTTTAGATAGTGAAATTTTTTGGCAACTTGGACAAGTGATCTTCAAGGCTTAGGGCCTAAGGGTTTGATCTCTAAACCATATTTTTTTTCAATGTCTGCTACAACAGTCATATACCTTTCTAATAGTGGTGAAAAACACATTTAAGTGGTTTGAAATTAACTAAAAAATTGCTAAATACATTAATAAGTCATTTATGTTTGATGTGTATCAATAATTTGGCTTAGATCTACATTTTGGGTCACTGTTATCTTTGAATAATTCTGTTTTTGAAGTCTAAAATATAACAGTGGAAAAATTTCATGTGGGTTAGCCTAAAATTAGTTCCTAAGTTGGCTAATACATTAAGGAATTAATTTCTTGAGTTGGGCATTCATCATTATGCTTATTTCATGTTTTAATTGCTGGCTGTAATAAGTATAACAGATCTGATATAATTCCGGAAATCACATCACAACAGGCTGAAAATTTTTGATAATTCATGTGGGCAAGTTTGGAAAAATTTCGGTAAATTTTTGGCATAAAGATATCATTGATAGGTTATTGTTTTCATTGTCATATTGCTGTTGTCATAAAGTTTTTCTTACTGCTGTCCTAAAAATTAATTTCTGAAAATTAAGTACTCTGTCATGGAATTGTGATAAAATGCATCTGTTAAACGCTCATCTTGAATGTCGACGGGAGGGCGTTAATGGCGGGCGGGCTGCACAGCTAGGGTTCCTACATTTCAGCATTTGTGACAGGCCTGGAACACCACAAACTTAGACTGGCAGCATTGTTTCGAAAGGGGCAACTGCTGTTGGACTGGATGGGAGCAGAGGGGTCCAGTGGGACCCCTACTTTTAAGCAGGTTATCTTGCAGAAACAGCAACAGAACATGAAAGAAGGAGTCAGAATAGAGGGATTGAACAGCACGATGCTGAATAGTAGAAAAAAAAAGGATAAAACACCAATGATGTCTGACAAGACAGAAAATTCCACAGAAGTCAGGAATACAGAGACGCAGAACCGTGCAGGCACTCAAGACAAAACTGATGCAAAGTCTCAGCCCTCAGAAAATGAGGACGTTGGACCGAAAGAAGACAAAGAGCCAAAAAACAAAAGCAAGGACCAACCGGAGAAGGAGGGGGAGTCAAGCGCGAACCCCAACAGAACCCCGGTGAACAGTAGTGCTTGTAAGCCAAAGAAAACAGACAGCCTACGGGTGACAATCTCTGACCCTGAAATCCAGACCTATAGGGAGCACATGGCTGCACATGCCATCATTTGTAAATTTATGGGAATATGGCCATCTGAGAGGACTCTGTGCCAATGGATAAGACAACAGTGGAAGCCGAAAGGAGATGTGCAGTTACATCTGGGGGGCAAAGGCTTCTTCACAGTTGTCTTCACAAGTCTAGAAGATAAAGACAGAGTGTTCGAAGGTGGTCCTTATTTCCTAGCATCAGCAAGCTTATATATGAGACCCTGGAAGCCGAACTTCGTCCCGGAAAAGGAATCCTTCACTCAAGTTCCGGTTTGGATCAGACTCTTCTCTCTCCCGATAGATTACTGGGGTTTGAATGCCTTAAAGCAAATAGGGGATAAGCTAGGAACATTTGTCAAAGCTTCGGAGGCAACCCTGCAGAAAAGATATACCACCTATGCTAGAATCTGTGTGGAGCTGGATGTATCAGGAGCACTTCATGAAGGGTTGTGGCTGGAGTACAGGGATGAGGAATACTTTCAAGCTTTAGACTATGAGCAAATACCTTTCAGATGTCGGAAATGCCATGAGCATGGACATCTGGTAAGGGACTGTCCTTTGAACAGAAAGGAGGCAGAAGAAGACAAAACCCAGAACAACAAAGACAAGAACAACTTTATCAAACCAAAGAACAGACAGCGTGCCAATAGAAGAAGGAATACCAAAGGAAACACAGGGAAAAACTACTTCAGCAACCCCTTTGAGTTCCTAGACCTGGAGACCGACTCGGAGGAAAAAAAGAACACACCTAATGGGGAGGCAGGGCAAGAAGGACAGGAAAAACTTATAGGGGAAGGTATTGAGGAAGGAGCCTTCAATGGTGAAATCCATATGCAGGATAGATCTGCAGAAACGGACGAAGAAACAGAGATGTTAACCAGTGAAGCAGGAAGTGAGGATCTGGAGCTCGAGGACACCTTAGCCATGGAAGGCATGGACCTAACGACGCTCGTAGATAGATGGAGAGCCAAAGGGATTGAAGCGGTACCGGAGGAAGAAATCAGGAAGGTCAAGGACCTCTTCATAGCACGACAGAAGGCAGTAATAGAGAAACAGAAGAACAAGTTAGGCATCATCAAAGGAGGTATCCCATACCATAAAGCATTACTGGGAAAAACCTTTGGCTCGAGGCATAAACGTCGGAGAGGCCGCAAGTTAAGCAGAGAACACTTGCAGGAGCTTGGAGAGATGTTGATCAACGCAGGTAAGATAAAGCAGCTAAGTGAGTATCCGTCCTTCCCAAAAATTGGTTAAATATGAAGATTGTATCATGGAACGCAAGAGGGATGAACAGCCAAGCCAAACAAAGGCTGCTAAAGAGGTTGATGCAAAAAAACAACTCGGACTTGTTGTTTCTACAAGAGACCAAATGCAACAGAGCTCTCATAGAAAAGCTACGAGTTAAGTTAGGAAGAAATTTTGAGGTCTTAGAAATCGAAAGCAAAGGGCGAGAAGGAGGCTTAGCAACCTTCTGGGACACAAGGAGATACCAGGTCCTCACAGCTGAAGCTAGCAAGAACTTCTTAGCACTGGAAGTGCAAACCACAGGTAATTCTTCATCTTTCCTATGCATCAATGTCTATAGTCCTCAGAAGTTAGAAGACAAGATAATTTTCCTAGCGTCTATAACCAATTTTATAGAAAGACACCCTGATGCAAAGTTCATTTTGGGAGGAGATTTCAACATGATCACCTCCCTCCTGGAGAAAAAAGGAGGCCTCAGGAAACTAAATAGGGATGGGGAGGTCTTCATAAGTTTCATTGATAATGCAAGATTGGTAGATGTTTACCCTAAAAATGGTAAGTTTACCTGGAACAACCGAAGGGGGGGTGAAAGGTTAATATCCTCCAGATTGGATCGTTTCTTAGTCTCAGAGAGCTTAATATTAGATGGAACGGTAGTTGAGTCGAACATACTCCCAATCGGAGGGTCGGACCACTGGCCGATCTCTCTTGCGGTCGAGATTCAAGGGACCCCCAGGAACAAACCCTTCAGGTTCGAAAAGTTCTGGATAGAACACCCTAACTTCCTCACTATGGTGGAAAAATGGTGGTCAGAGCCTTTAGGTGAAGAAGGGTCCAAAATGTTCAATCTGCAAAAGAAACTAAAAAACATCAAATTGAGATTAAAGGACTGGAACAAAACAGTTTTTGGAAATATATTTCAGGAGAAAGCAATCATCGAACACAAGCTGGAACAAATTCACAAGGACGGGGCGGCAGGCTGCAGAGATGAGGAAACCTGTGCACAAGAAAAAGAGCTTACTCAACAATGGCACAACAGATGTAAGCAGGAAGAATCCTTATGGAAGCAGAAATCAAGAATCCTTTGGCTGAAGGAAGGGGAGCAAAATACCAAATTTTTCCACAGATCAGCCATGGACTACAGAAGTGCCAATAAAATCCTAGAACTAAAAAATAGTGAGGGTGAACTCCTTAGGAATCACAACGAGATATCAGCCTTACTATCGGATCACTTTGGCCGCATAGCGCAAGAACCAGAGATCAACAGAGAGGCAGCCATCAAAGAAATAACTAATGCCATACCCAAATCAATCACAGAGGAGCAGAACTGGGCCCTAAGAAGAACAATCACTATGGAAGAGGTCGAGGAAGTAGTTAGGAGTATGCCCAGCGACAAAGCTCCTGGGCCGGATGGGTTCACCATCAACTTCTATAAAGCCTGCTGGAACATTGTAAAGCAAGACATATGGGAGATCGTGGAAGACTCAAGACGATCCAAAACGATCCTAAAATCTCTAAACTCAACCTTCATTGCTCTTGTTCCCAAAGTAGAGGAAGCTAATACACCAGAAAAGTTCAGACCTATAGCCCTCTGCAATGTCATCTACAAGATCATTTCAAAAGTCATAGCCAACAGGCTGAAGGTGATCCTCCCTGGCATCATCTTGCAAGAACAGTCTGGCTACGTGGAAGGAAGGCAGATTCTAGACAACATTTTTCTTGCCCAGGAGATGATTCACTCTCTTCATTCGCGGAAAGAAGCAGGAATGCTCATGCAGTTAGATCTTTCCAAAGCTTATGACAAGGTAAGTTGGTCTTACCTGGAAGCAGTTTTAGAGGCTTTTGGTTTCAGTAAACAATGGATCAAATGGGTTTTAGCCCTCATTAAATCTCCTAGATACTCTATCCTTGTGAATGGAGCCCCCTCTGCTCCCTTCAGCCCTTCCAGAGGCATCAGACAGGGGGACCCTCTATCCCCTTTCTTGTTTGTCATTCTAATGGAGGGCCTAAGCAGATTAATTGCAAAGAAAAAAGCAGAAGGTCAAATTAGAGGTCTGCAACCTATCAGATCCAGTCCAGCCACCACTCATCAACAGTTTGTGGATGATACCATGTTACATGGTACCCCCACAGTTAAAGAAGCTTTGGCTTATAGAGACATTCTTAATCTTTTTAGCAAAGCTTCGGGAATGGAGATAAATTTTTCCAAATCCACCATATTCTTCTTCAACACGCATCAGGCTATCCAATCTCATCTTTCTAGGCTGCTGGGGTTTAAAATTGGCTCCTTACCTTCAATATATCTAGGCACCCCCCTGACTCTCAAACCGTGGCAAAAGGTTCACTGGGAGAAAGTCCTAGCCAGTATGGAGAGGAAATGCAAACATTGGACTAACAGGGCTCTGAATTTTGCAGGTAGATTAATTCTTACAAAAGCGGTCTTGCAGGCTATCCCTCAGTACATGCTTTCGATTTTACCTGCTCCGAAAGGAATCCTAGATCAAATGAGAAGCATCCAGCGCTCCTTCTTATGGAGTGGAAACAGTGAAAAGAAGAAATGGTCGTTGGTTGCATGGAAGAAACTGTGTAAACCTAAGGACAGGGGAGGCCTGAACCTGGTTGATCCCTCAGTGGTTAACAGAATCTGCGGAGCCAAAATATGGTGGAAGTGGATCTCGGACACGGCCCTACCTTGGGCCACTCTATGGAAGGAAAAGTACAGGCCAAATAGCTCCAATCTAGATCTAATAAGAATGCAGGAAACCCCCAACGGATCACCCATATGGAATCATGCCCAAGCCAACAGGAGTATTGTCCATTACTACAGCTTCTGGGAGATAAGAAATGGAACTCAAGCACTCTTCTGGGAGGATGCCTGGCAGCAGTCCCCGAAATTAGACACCCCTCTACTCCAACCATTGAAGAAACACACACAAAATGAGGGCCATTTCAGAGTCAACCAATACTGGAACCCAACCAGTGAAGACCCGGAGTGGAGGGAATGGATAGTTTTCAACCCCACCCACAACGAAGACATACAGGAAACCGTCCAAGTTTTAAATCAGCAAATCCTCAAGAGAAAAATTCGAATAGCTACTGAAAATGACAAGCTTAGATGGGGACTGAAAGGCAACGGGGAGTTCTCCCTAAAAGAAGCAAGGAGCATCATAGAGAGGGAAGAACAGCCTGATATTATGCCCTGGACCGATAAAGTTTGGGACAGTCTTCAATGGCCGAAAATTAGAACTTTTCTTTGGCTTCTTATGCAGAAGAAAACTCTAACATGGGAAAACCTATTGAAAAAAGGGTTCCGGGGACCCTCTAGATGTCCTATGTGCCTGAAGGAGGCGGAAACAATGAATCATCTTTTCAATTCCTGTGATTGGGCATCCCAACTTTGGCACTGGATGGAAGAAATGCTGGAAGCATCTGATCGGAACAGGGACTCCATTCAGGAGACCATCATCAACTGGAGGAGAAACTTCTCTAGAATTCGCAGAGTGGATAGTATATGGAAATGCACCCTGGGCTTTATAGCATGGACAATATGGAAAGAGAGGAATCGAAGAATTTTCACGGAGGAAGTCAGAAACATAGAATTTGCAAAAGAATCTATAACTATTAACATCAGACAGCTAATACAGGCAAAATGCAAAGCAGATTCGAATGAAAAACCCACGGAACAGGACTTACGCATATTAAAGAGGTTTCAATTGGAAGCTTCCAGCAATCCACCAACGTGGGGAAACAGAGCACATCCCTCATCGCAACTTCACAGATGGCAACGACCACCGGAGGGCTGCCTTAAATTGAACTTTGACGGGGCTTCGAGGGGCAACCCAGGTATAGCAGGCATCGGAGGCGCCATTCGGAATCAAGATGGAGACATAATCCATATCTATTGCAGGGCGCTGGGAGAATGCACAAACAATGAAGCAGAGTTTGCTGCGCTTGAGCAAGGATTAAAGATTCTTAGAACCATCAGACGAGGAAATGTCATAGTGGAGGGGGATTCTTCCTTGGCCATCTCGGCGGCTAAACGCCTTCAAGCAGGAACAACAACTAGTAAGGTAACCAAACATTGGAGGCTGGCTAAGGCAACTGAAGGTATAGCGGAGATGGTAGGAGAAATGAGAGGCATAGTTTTCCAATCAGTAAGAAGAAAAGCGAATGGATTGGCAGACTTCTTGGCAACCCATGGTGCTGACAACCCGAACTTAATTACGAACAACTGTTGGCAGGAGGTAGACTGCCCAATCCTCAAGGTGACATGTGCACAGTTGGCAGAGAAGGACTCAAACCAAGCCGATCCAACCTAGCGGGTGACGGTTTCAGGTTCAGGTACCAGAATTTTGATGAAACAGGTATCAGCAGTAATCATCACCATAGCAATGGAATGACAGGACTTCTCGGGAGGTGGATCTCCTGGCGGCGGCAGGCCAGCCAGACGATCGATCATTACAGATCGAGCCACAGAACTTTTAGCATCAACAATATCAAAATCAAGACACTTGGAAGGGATCCGTATGGAAAGACATCAATAACATTTATGCTGATTTCGAAAGAGGCGGGGTGGATCGAGGCACAGCGCATGAGTAACCGATATGCAGGCAAACAGGGTATGTCCGATACAACCATCTACCACAGCAACCGATCAAACGTACAAAATACTTGGCATAAGGCTAATTGGTTTATGAGCAGCCATTTCCATTCTAATTCGACTTGCAACGGCCTTGCTTGTGTGAACCTCAATCAAATTTATTACAACAGTACCCCCACCTACAGCGGGATTAAGGCCAAACTCAGGCAGTTTCACAAACGAAAACACTATAAAGCAGGGAGTATCTCCCCTGTTTTCTCCACAGCTTCTCATAATAGTGTCGAGCACGCATCTGTGAACGATAATTGCATTAGCTGGGAGGAGCATAAAGAGACAGATATGGACGCGGGAGGTTGCCGCTGTGCTGCTGCAAATCAGGACCTCCTAGAGGCGAACAGAGGCTATGAGACCCGTGCAACAACTAAGAACAAGCGCAAGGTTGTTGATTTGGAGGCTAAGGTCAAGCAGGCGGAAGAAGGGCGCACAGAGGAGGAGATTGCAGAGGAGGTGGACTGGTTGAAGGATCCGGGAACCCCCTCGAAAAGGGCTACTCAGTTTGTTAGAACTAAGGCGGAGAGCTGGCGAACCAAGATGCTCATCCCCAAAGCTCTGGAATCAATCGAGAAGGAGAAGCAGCATATCGTGACTGAAGTGAACCTCACGGAGGCTCAGATGGCAAAAGTCATTGACTACAACAACTCGCTGGATGGACGAATCACCACTATGCATGAAGCCATTCAAACAGTCAACAGGAAGCTCACTCTGCTCATAAGGCTTCTGAGAGATACTATCAACCCTGCTCCTGGAACTCCGCAGCCGGCCACAACTGAGGTGCAAGAGAACGAATCGATGGCAGCTATGCAAGCGAGGATGGACAGTCACAGGCGGCAGATGGGTCTGGACACCATCAGCCAAATGGGAAAGTTTATCTAGGATAGTTCCTTCTTTTTTGTGTTCTCTTCGGCCTTATCTATGTTTCGGCCTAAGTCTATCTGTGTTAATGTCATGAAATGTAAGGTCTCGGCAGTCTCAGATTATAGGAATAAGCTCAGTTCGAGCCACCCTGCGAGGTGTGCTTCATGCAGTCTTCTTTTTCTGAACTCTCTGAGCAGGGGTTTGGTTATGGTTTATTGTTCATCCTGCTTTCGATCTGCCACGACAGATTTTTTGTACTATATTTTGCTATATAATATAAACTTCTGACTTACAAAAAAAAGAAGATAAAATGCATCTGTTGACATTGACATCGAATTGCAAAGCTGTTTTTGTTCTCTTTGAGCTAAATTGTATCAAGAAGATTTGAAATAAGTTGGTGTTTTAACTATAGTATCTTCAAGAGTATATTTTCTAAGTCTTCATCCAAAAAACGACGAGCATTTCATTTGGGTAATTGAGGGCTTTTGCGGCATAAGGGTTTTCCCATTCTCGAGTCTAACTTCATCTCATCTTGCAGTGCATGTGCATATAAGTTAACTTTTCATAGATAAAATTTACTTCCAAGCATAAGCTTGGTTGATAGACAGATAGATCTCCATTCGTCTTTTCTTGAGAACCCTGTTTTAATAGTACTTAAAACGGTGACCTTGCAGTCGTCAGAGCCACAGTTCTCTACAGCGCCGGAAGCACCGGGTATGTTAGAATTTCAGGAGAAGTATTATTAATCACACCTTAGTGTGCTTCCCCTGATCTTCTCTCTGCCAATTACTACGAAATCAGGCTCAACACAGAAAGGATTGAAGGGTTCACATTTAAATAGGCATTTAACTAAAATTAACCAAGATTCTTGCATCTCACATTAGTTTTAGGATTTGCATTTCATATAAAATAGTCATTCATCTAAGAAGCCGTTGCCAATCGATTACTTGGTCTTAATTTCCCTAGCAAGATCGTTGAATCCATAAGGCATTGGTATCAATAGTTTAAAATCTAATAAAATCCTATAAGTTTTGCTAAATCTTGATCAAGTACTTGATCGCTTCACTGTGTCTCCCGAACTGGTTGGTTTCCAACTAGTTCATTTTCATTCCACTTTTCCATAGGGTCTACCCCCCTTAGCCTGGTGTAGGGAGACAACTTAAATGGAGAGATTGGGGATCAGGGTGACAACCCCCGATCTAAGCCGTTGTCGCGGTGCTTAGACATTCTGTGCGACAACAGTACGCTTTCAATTATTGCAAAAATTCTCTGAAATTTGTGCCTTTGGAGAGATCCCAAATAATTCCACAAAAGTCTGCCAAGAAGGAGGGGCCAAATAGGCCATTAAACAAAGTTTATACAACTACCAAACCACCCTAAAACAATGTGAAACAAGCCTCAAGAATGGACTCATATTTGTCTCAGAATTAGGCCTTGGATTGGCCTCATAACCCCAACGAATAATCTCAAGATTAAAACGAGTGAATGCCATAGTTAGCTGTAATGATCCATGTCAGGAGGGCTGAATTCGAGCCTCAGGATGTTTGCATTAGAGGGTCGAAAAACTCTACCAAGAATAGGACATAGTGCACTCAAACTTTGGTCAAATCACTTATCAAACCTAGTGAAAAGTCATTAACCATAGAATTAATTCATAGATAAAATATGTGCGTGAACTTGATTGATCTCTTGAAATTTGGAGGCCTAATGCAAGCACTAGCTTTGAACTTTGTTGACATCTCCAAGACTGTTGTTCCACCACAACTTTGATACCATGTTGATTTTTCAAAGGTCTTCTGGTCTGATAATTACTTCTTATGATTTCATATGTTAATCTTTCTTGTGTTCACATTCATCATAAATAAGTTACACAAAAGATCTTCAACAATAGAACAAAATGACAGTAGGATCATAAAGAGACAACCAAACAAGAGACACAAGTATTTTACCTCGAGAAAACACGCTTGGGGGAAAAACCCATCAACCTTTTCCTTAGAGAAATTTGTCCATTCAACAAGGAATACATCTGTTCTTTCCAGTCAAAATAAGAAAAAAAGAATAATCAAAACCAAACCTAGGTCAAACCTAGTCAACCAACATAATAGTGTCGGAAATTCGGTCAGCTTGAGACTCAGAAAAATTCGTCCTTCTTTCCAGCCCTAGTTAGGCCTTAGATTCGTCTTTCTTTCCAACCCTAGATTAAGCCTCAGATTAGCCCAAAATTCTACCTCAGATTGGTTCGAATTTTGTCTCAGAAGTGATCTAAAGTCATGCTCTGTTGAGGAGGACGAATGGCCTATATATAAGCATTTCAAGAGCCCAAATGGGTGTGTCCCTTCATTGGGGCCAACTTGATAAATGGAGGACTTGACTTTACATTTTGGAACCAAAATTCATGTTTTTGAAATTCAAATTTTCTTCTTATGAAGCTAACTTGAAGTACAATTTGTATTTGTCAATTTTGGAGGGCTAATATAAATTATGAAGACTGACCAAAGCTACAAAACTCCAACAAAAACCCCAGGCTTGGGTACTTTGCCCACAAACAAGTATTTTTGTGGGTTTTCTCTTCATAAATCAAGCACACAAGACTTGTGGAAGTACCTCCCAAGCTACACCATTTTCAATATGTTCCTTTAGACGTGTAAGAAAATGATTAGGGAGGTGTACTATAGTTAGTTTGCAAGGTATTTTAGCATGGAGAAGACAATGGTTTTGCTGCAAAAGTACTTATACTAGCCAAAGCTTCAAGAAGATGTTGGAAATATATCTGATCATGCCTTATCTTTGCCATCACTAAACCTGTAATCAAGGAGAAAGGAATATACACTTGACCCACGCTAGATATACCTTGGGAGCTAGTGTCCATGGGTTTTATGTTAGGTTTTCCCTCAACCAAGCATGGTAACGATCGTGCTTTTATGGTGGTTGTGTTATTATCTTAGATGACAATTTTAGTGCCCTATAAGAAGAGTTTGACAATGAAAGCCACTACTAAGCTCTTTTGTGAGCATGTTTGGGTTGCCAAAGACCATTTTTCTATTAGGGACAGTAGGTTCCTAATTATCTTTTCGTCAAACCTTTGGTTCATGGTGGACACCAAGCTAACCAAATCTAATGCCTTCCATTCCCACACGAGTGGATAGATGAAGATAGTCAACATGATGATTGTACATATCCTTAGAATGCACAAATCCAACATTCATGTACATAGTATGGAAGTTTTCCTTATGTTTAAACTACAATAGAACTCTTCACAATTCTATGGACCACAACCCTTTTCAGGTGTGCCCAAGGTTCTAGCAATTGATGTAGCTCTGCCCATTCTGTAGTGCAAGCAAAGTCCTCTCAAGCTCATAACAATGTAGACAAAGCAAGCAAATCTATTGAATGAATTTAGCACACTCAACAACAAGTTCATGATGTTCTATATAAAGCTAATACCAAGTATAGGTAGTGATAAGATCAACATTGGGTTCCACACTAGTTTTAGGTTATTAACAATGTATGGTTACACATGCAAAAAAAGCAACTCACAAGCCCCCACAAGAGGCTCAAAACTCTTTGATATGGGACTTATACCATCACCAATATTGTGGGTTTGAATGATTTTGAATTGAATTTTCCACCCTTCTTCTACCTATCTTTAATATGGAGTTGCTTTAGGCATACATTTGCCTTAGTTGGACACCTTAGAGGCGGCAAAGCACTTGGACACTATAGAGTTCAAGCTTGTCTACATTGAGCAAGCTACAATGCATTGGATCAAGGACAACAAGTTGAAGAATACCCAACTACAAAATTTACATCTCTTTTGGATTGGTAAGCCAGGGCAACCTCTTCATGAGGAAAATGGTTTAGTGGGAACTAGATCTAGTTAGTATTCCATGGGGACATATCCCCCCAAGTGGATGTTGAAGTTCTTGGTAGCTTTGGAAGGTATTTTGCATGATCTTGGTGTCTTAGCATGTAGGAGATGGTTGATTTCCTCTTTAGGTGCTTGCTTGATGGAGGATTAATGCCTCCATCATTAATCCTCCTCTACTGTCTTGGGTATTGAGAATTTTGCTATATTTTTTGTTCTTTATTGTTGACACCTACCTTCGAGATTGGGCAAATATGGTGTAAATATGTAAATACAAAACAAGAAAACGAAGACACTGAATGTGAATCCCAAGGGCCTCTCCTTATGTGTATATATTAGTGTTCTTAATAGAAATTTGAATTTCTGCAGTTACCAAATCCCTGGCTTGACATGGTATTAGAGCGTAGGTCCATAGGTCCCATTTTGGCTTCCTCAACCCTATAACTCCTTTGGAAATTATCTGCTTCTCAACAGTTTCTCTCTATGCTCTGCAACCATTGCATAATATCTGCATCCTTGCTGAGATTATCCTTGTTGTGTCCCATTATAGGCTCCGTGTGTTCCATTGCATGTGTCAATTTGAAGATTCCCTCGTTACCACAAACCCCAAAATTCCCTTGGATGATTGCTAGCAAAATAGTTATCAAAACTCGTGTTATGATCCACGACCAATCGCGCTCGACGCCTTTCTTGATGAAACAGTAAGAGGGAAAGCCTCGTGGCTCATTGGATCACAAAGGTTCACTGCCACAACTCTAAGAGTGTTGCTGTATTGCTCTATCACCTAGTGGAACTCTGCTCAGAACACGACGTTGGTGATATCACTCCAAGTACCGATTCACCTTCAATGATACCTTAGACATATTCATAACTCCCATATTGGTTCGTGCCTTTTAGTTCATCAGATCTCATATGCCTTCAATAGTGCGTTGTCTGCATTGAATACTCTCTAGCAAAATCTTTTTATATTCTCTAGTGAAGATCCATTCATATACTCTCTACGTATATAATAGCAATCCCTTGTGGTTTATGCATTTGGTTCGGTGTTGGTTGGTTAATATGACAGTTGATTATATGTTGCATTATTTGTATGTCGGGTGAGACAAAACCTCCTCTAGGCCTTGGATCAGTTGCCATAATATGTTAAGCCGATCGGGGCACACTGGTCCAAGTGCATCATCTCATGAATAATATGGGGCAGTGAGCAGACTGCTGAGGGTGCGGAAGGTGCCCATGGCATGAAATGATGCTCCAACACATGATGGAGTCCCATGGCTCTCAATGCATTCCCTAGGAGTGCCAGTTTCATCCTTTGGTGGGCTTGGGCCTCAGTTAAGTTGCCCAACCCATGATGAAACCCCCTACCAATTACATATAAGATCCTAAGTCACAAGACACGTCCTTAGGGGTCCCATGTCCCGTATTCTGCGTGTCGACACGACATGACCCATAAAACATGTCCAACACATTTTTCAACGTGTCCTAAAATTAGGACACGTGTTTGGGTTGTGTCGGACACATGCCCTAACGTGTCTTGATTTTAGGACACACGTCCCACTAAAATCCCAAAGTAAAAAGTGTGTGTATTGTTTTTTTTTTCATTTTTTTTTTCAATTTCATGTTTGTTCGTGAGGCGTTAGCCAACATGGATCTCAAATGACCCAATGCGAGAGTCAGTCTCTTTTGATGATGAGTCCCTTGAGGGGGCATTCTCCACACCAACAAATGCAACAAAAAATCTTGGATTGGGCATAGAGGAGGAGGATGGAGCAAAGTCAGATGGCAGTGGCAGTGATGGTTATTATGACATTGAGGAGGACTTGGACTATTGATAGAGTCGTGACTAGCGAGTCATGACTAGTACCATTGATGAGCTATGATATTCCTACCTATTTTGTATCTTTTCAGTGGCATTCCCTCGGTATCTATGTAATACATTTTGATTTTGAGGACTTAATGAAAAGTCTGCAATTTATTGTTTTAATATCCAAGTTCTACTAAATTTCTAGTTTTATTTTGTCAATCATGATATTTCTAGATTTCTAGTTTATTATGTGCTTGAACAATTGTTAATAAAATAAAAAATGAACACTGAACTGCGGACATCATTGATGTAGTAAATTAATAAACTAACTAGTTCTAAAATTGTAAATACTAAATTAGTAAATTACTAAATAGATATCATCATGTTTCATACCTGTAGATGTTCTAATTTCTAAAAATTGTGGATCATGCACTATATTTTAGTATTTTTTTAATATATATATATATAATATATATATATATATATATATAATATATATCCCTATGTCTTGTTTTCGGGGTTGCTGTGTCTTGTGTCGAATACTCGTATTTACGTGTCCTACATGTCGCGTGTTTTCGTGTCATGTGACTTAGATAAGATCCAATGCGCTTCCTCACCATCAGGTACAATAATTCACTAGTGCATCTAAGTGAATCAAGCTTGTTAATCAAGGGCACATTGAGACTTTGTAATGGGTTTTCCTTCCAAATTTGGGGTTTTAAGCTTGTAAAAGTGTTACCTCCCTAGGTAGGAGTGGCTAATAAACAACCCTATTAGGTGTTCCCTGCCCCTAAGGGGAAAGATAGGTCCAAGGTACATCCTTTACTTGATAGGGGTCATGTGAATAATGATAAGATGCATAGGGACACAAGGGTCTCAAAGCCAAATGCCATGGGTTGAAGGATGGTAATGATGAGGGATGTCCACATATTTGGGTGTATAGATGTAAGAGGGAGTAATCGTGGATACATGAATTACACCAACTTTTGTTTTTCCACCCTTCATTATTTGCCATTTTACTTTTTATGATTTTTCTTTATATCACTGCTTGGGGCTCTAGGAAATAAGAGCATGCTGTGAGGGATGTGCAGCAACTATGACCCCCTTAAGGTGGGGCAGTTCATCGCCCACCAGGGGTTGGGATGTTCATGGGTTCCTTAATGATGTGTGGTGCATTCAAGGGCCCTAGGAACTAGGACATGGCCATGATGAAGGGGTAAAGCTCGTGTTTGGATTTTGCCCTCGTGCTATATTAAATGTCTTGACCATCTTTTGCATTTTATGATATTTTTTTCTTTTGTTTCTTGCTTGTGGCCATGATATGCTTTTAACATTCTTTTAACTGCATCAACCAGTGGGGCAACAGTTCCAGGCCCAACCCAGACATGCAGAGAAGGGGAGGGGGTGTATTAGTGCCTTGTGGACCCAAAGAGGGAAGATGATGAAATAGGGCTTGTAATGTATAGAGGGGAGTGTAAAATATGAAATGGGAAAACAAGATCGTGCTACCAAAATTAGGGTTTCGCAAGTAGTGCCCCTCTTGAAACTATAGGCCAATAGGGGAGATCCCACGGGACTAGGGTTGAAGATTAACCCCCCATTTAAGGTGAGGGAACAAAATTACAGTCAAAACCCTTCTTCCAAGTCACCCAATAAACCATGCCCAATGAAAAACGAGCATAAGCACTCGGTTGCATAATGAAAAACATACCTTTAGGATTGGGTTGCTCACCTTCAAACATATGCTCTTAACAGATGGGCGACATGACATATGACTGGATCAGGGAGCAGAGATCAAATGGCACAATACACCGACTACATTGGTGGCTATCAAGCGCTGTTGGTTGAAGAGATGTTTAGGAGAAAAAATTCTCCTATGGGGTCAACCACTTTTGGTGTGTAACATTTGGCTCCAACTGGGACATGAGCTCTCTGAACTTGAAGAGTGCATGATCAATGTACTTGGGCAGGGAGGTCATGAGAACACCAACAATCCTCTGGGACCGCATATTTGTATCCTGGGCTTACTTTTATCGCCCATGTTTTCATCAAATAATAAACCATACAGAAAGAAAATCTATTCTATGATGCAAGTCTAATCTAAATGCATCTATTCTAACATGAGAACATGAGATGACTATAATAGCTATGCAAAATCAAAATGCAATGCATCCTATACTACCATGTGTGCTACATTATGTAAGTGCTATGTATAGTCATATAGCCAATGTAACCAACATATCATTAGGTCAAGATTAAATTTCCCACCGCTATTATCGATAATGATATATGTTTGAAAGCACAAATGATAATCATGACACTCATATGTTAGGTAACAAGGGTGGGAGGTGGGAAAATAACGTGGCCATAAATCATACAAAGGGGCCATAGAAAAATGGGAAGCACATGAATTAGGTTGGACCCATCGGTTCACTCCCCCAACCCTAAATATGGAGAATCAATGACCAAGCTCAAGCGCTTCTCAAAAGTCTTTTTAGTGGTGTAACGGTTCATGGGGTTCTTAGGAACATGATGAGAAGGATGAAGGGATGGCTGGCGTGAAGGATGACAACAAATAAGATGCCTTTTCTCATGACCATATTCAAAAGGGGGAAATGACTTAGACTCATCATCATTTATGATTGTGCATCAAGGAATGATGAGAGGGTCATGGATGACTCGAATACACCTCCAGGATCATAAGGAAGGTAGGGAAAAGCAAGGTTATTATTGATATCATCATCGGTATCATAGGTAGGGTCCTTGTCAAAATCATGGCCAGTGATCTCCCACTTCCCTTCTTCATATGGAAGTAATCACTATTGTCAGCATCTAAGGGGTTACTGGGGTCATCTTTCTCAAGCTCCTTGATAGGTATAATATCAGAGATAACGTCCTTGAAAAAGATGGGGCTTTCATTAACTCTACTTTCTAAGAAATCCTCTTTATCAAGATCCTTATCACGATCCCGCTCTAGATCTCCCTCAATGTCTTCATCAATAACCTCATTTTGATGACCTAGAAGGAGGCCCTGTTCTTTCTTATGGTCCTCCTCATATTCACTGAAGGCTTAATCAAATGCTATATCCCAGATTTGACATGCTTCTTCAACGTTTTGAAAACTTGGTCCTTTATTCAACAAGAAATATACAACCAACATAGAGAAAGAGGATATGCTCCTAGGCTCACATGATTCAAGCCAATTTGTATGTATACCAATAGATATAATGAACAATCCAATCTTGTCAGCTGGCTGAATTATATTGAATCTCAAAGTATACCTCATAAACTTTATTACATGATTGGTTGTTGACAATGGTTCCCCATCGAACATTCGTGTTAAAAATTTGGCAGCTCAGGGACGAATTTCTAAAAATAAAAAGTCTAAAAATAGAAAGTCTCAAGTATGACTTTCCAAAAATAGTCAATCACCTTGCATCAATTGGTAATCAGGTTTTGTTGATGGGAAATCCCTTCCGATCATCAATCAACCCTAATGGTTCAATTTTGACTTAATCATCAATTTTTTTATTATTATTATTATTATTATTATTCTTATGATACTATTATATTATTATTAAAAATTAATTCAAGTCATTCAATCAAGAATCTCAATAATATTCTCTTACACTTAAAAAAACGCATGTCATAAAAGATTCCTCTTACGCCCTCTTTAATGCATATGTTATACTCTCTCTTAAAAGCATAAGTTACGAAGGCATGTGTACCTCCTTAATGGCATGAGTTACACTCGTCAAGGCACGTGAATTACTCCTCTATGGCATGGATTTGTTGCTCCTCCTATATATATGTGCCTCATTCTTTCTCCCCTCACTACTTGTGCATTGTGAAAGGAGAGTACAAACTTGTGAGAGAGAGAGAGAGTCTAGAGAAGAATTGTGTGTGTGTGTGTGTGAGAGAGAGAGAGAGAGTCTTGAAGAGTAAGAGCAGAACTTGGTGAGCCAACGTTGATTCAGTGTGTGCATCTACTGCGGCTACCTGTGATCTTCATGCTGCAACTTGTTCAAATTTGGGTGAACTTACTCATTCTCTTGATCTCTCATTGTCCTTTGTATCTCTGCTGAACAATTGATTTCTAATAGAAGAAGAATATGGTTGGGTTTTCCTTTTGTGGGTTTTTCCTTGGTCATTGGACCTAAATTCTTTGTGTCTCATTGTATTCTTGGTTGTCTTCTATTGTGCATTTGATTTATGTTCTATCTACAATTGCTTATCTAATATTGCAACATAAAGAAGTTTTGTAATAAGTGTTTTTTACAGCATAGAACATCGGAATTTCAATACGGCATTAGAACTTTGGTGAAGACAAGCTCAAGAAGACAAGCTCCATTTGCAGCGCTCTATCTGCTGAAATATCTCTTGCTGTCTGCTCCATTTGCAACTATCTTTCTGCTGGAATATCTCTCGTAGTCCACTCCATTTCCAATTCTCTTTCTGCTGAAATATCTCTTGTTGTCTGCTTCATTTGTAACGCATTTTTTTGATAAAATATCTCTTGCTGTCCACTCTATTTACAACCCATTTTCTGTTGAAATATCAAGTGCTGTCCACTCTATTTGCAGCCCATTTCACTGCTGAAATTTTACTGCGACCGTTCTTCCAAGATTTCAAGGAACCCAAGATATGATAGTAATTTTGCAGATAGTAATTAAGGTGTTGCATGTGTTTAATAGTTGTGTTTTTGGTATTTGTTGATGAATGCAAAAGTAAAGAGTAGTTTGTAAGAACCGAAAAATAGATGCAAATACAGTAAAGGAGTTTATATCATGAACCTGTAATTAATTTCCTGAAAACTTATGAAATTAACTAACAGAACTGCTGAGGTACCTACCTGTGCGCCTGCGCTTGATGATGCCTCCAACTACCTTGCTTCGATTACCAAAAGACCGAATCCACCCAGTCAAACTGAGCAGAACCTAGCTACTCAGTCCAGTAAGCTTCTTCGTTGAAGTAGACTGTTCCCCCGTGCCCAGAAACCTCAGAACAATCCACGCTCTTCCTGTGGATAATTTTAGTTTATCATGTTCTTCCTCCTTCAATTTTCCTTTCCTCCGTTCTTTTCCTTCTTCCCCCCCGGCTCCCTCTAAAATTCTGCTCGGTGGTTTTTCTCTGTTTTCTTGGCGGTGGCCGCTCTTCCACCAACAACCCATCGCTTAGCCTTCTCGTGACACCTTCCATGTCACGTATCATATATATCTTTGTTATGGTCACGTATGTATTTATTTCATTTATAATTTAATTAATTATATTTCTATATGATTTATTAAAGTACTTCTTTTGATTGAAGATTATTTCTTATATATATATTTTTTAATCATTTATTAATTTATTAATATAATTTTTTTATTAATAGTCTGAAATATATAATTATAGATAGGTCGTTACTTTATGATTTTATTAAAGTACTTTCTTTGATTGAGATTATTTCTTATATATATATTTTAATCATTTTATTAATTTATTAATATAATTTTTTATTAATAGTCTGAAATATATAATTTATAGATAGGTCGTTACATAGTTTTGCTTCTATTTATGCATGTGCAAAAAAAAATGGTCTTGAAAAGAAGTATAGTGTATAGAAAGTTATGAAAAAATAACTGATAGAAATTGAACACTGAAGATATGGGGAATTTGACTCTCTCACATTATATGAGAAATGTCATAACCTTATGGGTTTTGGTCATTTTTATATTATAATTTACTAACAATAGTGGTTGTAGGTAAGAATCATGACTTTGGCAAAAGATGGAATGATAGTTTTCTAAACTAACCTCTTTTGTAGTGATCAAAGATGGATTATAATATCATTGCAGGCAGTGAATTCAATATGTATAATTATTATTACATACCTTCACTCTGGGTTCAAGATTTGAAGATCTTTATAAAATCAATGGAAAACCTATCAATGTGTTGATTCATGATAGGTAATCATCAATATAAATTGTGGCACCAAAAGTTCACTCATTTTCACTATAAAGCATTATCTCATGTGAGAAAGATGGTTTCCGAAATGCCCGAGATTAGAGTGGATTATGATGGAGTTTGCCAAGTAGTGTTCAAGAAGATGCATTTCTTCTGCCAATGACATATGACTTATGTATAGTGGTAACTTATAGAGGCCGGATCAAGAGGGAGCTAACAACTTCCTTCAATCCCCATTAAAAATAAGCATTTTCAAGTCTTATGTTGTTTCTTTGTGTCATTGCTCTTGTTTAGTTTTATCTTTATAAATCATTGGTTATTCTTCTTGCATGAGTATTTGAATGATTCTTTCACCAACTTCTTGATGAGGATGCAATCAAGATAAGCATCTTGAAGATCATCAGGGTGCAATATAGTACAGAAAGAGTATACTGCAAGAGGACGCTGGTGCAAGGATACTGAAGGAGCCACTCTCACATCTAAAAGAGAAAGAAAGACCCGCCTCATCACCAGGTATGCTTTCATTATGTTTATTTACTTTGCTACTATTGCTCTTGCTCTTTTTCTGGGATCAACATGTACATTTGATGAATGTGAGAACCAAGTCCTTTGTATCGAGATTGAGGAAGATGTCGAGCCATCTCATGACTTGAGTGGACATGAAGTGTACAAGAGCTCAAGACTTCTACAAGGAAGTTGGAATCAAGAAAGGGACCACCATACCATATAACCCAGAACAAAATGGGCACTTAAGGATCTTTGACTCCCTGTCTACTTTCATGTGCCAAAAAAAAAGAGTACAAAGCTGGAAGCTTCAGGTAAGAAAGTTATGATTGTTGGTTATTGTGAAAATTCTAAAGCTTACAGATGCCTGGTAAAAGAACTATAGATTTTAATAGAGATATAACATTTGATGAAGATGCAACTCTTTGAAAAGCCATAGACACTCCTCCTGCTAATGTTGAAAGACAAGATGATGCCTTGGATGCACAAGAAGATCCTGAGCCTGAGCCTGATCTTGCTAATGAACCCATGGATCCCATTGACTCCTTGGATCCTTCTCCATGTGCTAGAAAGAGATGATTATGGCTTCGTGACACTTTACAGGATGTTGATAGACATTCTGCTCCCTGAGGAACATTTGGAGAAAGCAAGAAACCATGCCAGTTCCAGGGATATGTTGTAGCCATGAGCAACATTCAAGTTGAACCATGCACTTTTGAAGAAGCTGTGAAGGCTCAAGTGTGGAAAGATGCAATGGCTGAAGAATATGAGTCCATTATTCATAATGATGTATGGGAAGTGGTTTCGAGATCCCAAGGTAAATCTGTTGTGTCTTCTAAATGACTGTATAAAATTAAGCATGGTGTTGATGACAGTATTGAAAAATATAAAGCTAGATTTGTGGCCAGAGGGTTCTCTCAGAAAGAGGGGATAGACAGATGAAATCTTTGCACCTGTTGCCCGTTATACAACCATCCGATCTATTGTGGTTTTGGCTGCTAGCTAAGGATGGTCCCTTCACCAAATGGATGTGAAGACTAGATTTCTGCATGGCTTCCTCAAGGAAGAAGTATTTGTGGAGCAACCACAAGGCTTTGAAGTACATGACCGGAAAACTCGTGTGTAGATTGAAGAAAACCCTCTATGATTTGAAGCAAGCTCTGAGAGCTTGGTATGTCTGCATTGATAGTTTCTTGATGAAGCTTGGTTTTACTAAAAGTAATGCTGATCCAAATCTTTACTTCAAGATAGTCCAAGGTATGCCTTTGATTTTAGTATTATATGTTGATGATTTATTTTTGACCGGTAATGAATCTCTTATCCTCCAGTGTAAGAGGGAGTTAGCTTCTGAATTTGAAATGAAAGATCTTCACTTAATGCACTGCTTTCTGGGTCTTGAAGTATGGCAGAAACCTAGTGAGATTTTCCTTTCTCAAGGAAATGTGTTGTCAAGCTGCCTGAAATATTTGGTATGAGAGAATGTAAATCCATGAATACTCCAATGGAGATGAACTTCAAGAAGCTATGTGGTGAAGCTGCAGGTCTTGATTTGGAAAATCCTTCTGAGTATCGTCAACTGATTGGGGCACTGATGTTCTTATTGAACACTAGAACAAACATGTTTTGCGGTCAATACTCTGAGCCAATATATGGTTAAACCATCTCATGCATATTGGATTGCTGCAAAGCATGTGCTGAGATACTGGCATGGGACCATCAATCTGGGATTGAAATATATTGCTGGTGATATAAGACTACATGGATACTCAGACGCTGATTGGGTGGTAACTCTACTGATAGGAAAAACCACATATGGGTGCTGCTTCAACTTAGGATCTGCCATGAATCTTGGATGAGCAGGAAGCAAAAGTCTATATCCCTCAACATGGCTGAAGCTAAGTACAATGCTGTTAGCATGGCTAACTGTGAGACAATATGCCTGAGGAAGCTCTTTGGAGAGCTGTTTGAGCATGTTCTGGACCCAACAGTAATTTACTGTGACAATAAGAGTGGGATTCGACTTGCAGAAAATCCCGTGTTCCATGACAAGTCCAAGCATATTGAGATGAAGTATCACTATATCTGGGATATGGTGCAGAGAGGAGCAGTAAGACTCCATCATATAATGACTGATGACCAGATCGCTGACATTCTTACCAAGCCTTTCTCGAAAGGAAAGTTCTTGGTTTTCAGAGAGTAGCTTGGACTGATGGATGTGCCCCTTCCTAGAGAGGGTGGTCATGGGTGATAAGCCTTGGATCTGCACAAACCCTTGTAATGTGTTGACATGTGGATCCCCCCAAGCAGTGATGAGCCTTGGATGCGCGAGATCCTTGTCATGTGTTGACAAGTAGATCCCCCCAAAGAAAAGATGAGACTTGGTGGTGTGAGATCCTTGTCAAGTGGGTTATCCCCCCAAGCAGAGATGTGTCTTGGTTGAGCGAGATCCTTGACAAGTGGGTTATCCCCCCAAGTAGAGATGAGACTTTGGTTGTGTGAGATCTTTGTCAAGTGGGTTATCCCCCCAAGTAGAGATGTGTCTTGGTTGTGCAAGATCCTTGACTAGTGGGTTATCCCCCCCAAGCAGAGATGAGACTTTGTTGTGTGAGATCCTTGTCAAGTGGGTTATCCCCCCAAGCAGAGATGTGACTTGGTTGTGCGAGATCCTTGACAAGTGGGTTATCCCCCCAAGCAGAGATATGTCTTGGTTGTGCGAGATCCTTGACAAGTGGGTTACCCCCCCAAGTGGAGATGAGACTTGGTTGTGCAAGATCCTTGTCATATGTTGGCAAGTGGCAATCCCCCCAATTGAATATAGGGTGGTAGCCGAAGCTCCCCTATGATGATTCTTCTTCATTAGAGTGAGACATCATTGTTCCAAATGATACCGAGCAGAGATGAACAGAGAAAGCGAAGATCTTTTATTGTAGAAAGAAATTCCTCCCTAACCGAGAGGGAGTGTGGAAAATTTGGCAGCTCAAGGATAAATTTTTAAAAATAGAAAGTTTAAAAATAGAATTTCTAAAATAGGAAGTCTAAAAATAGAAAGTCTCAAGTATGGCTTTCCAAAAATAGTAAATCACCTTGCATCAACTGGTAATCAAGTATTGTTGATGGAAAATCCCTTCTTATCATCAATCAACCTTAATAGTTCAGTTTCAACTTAATTATCAATATTATTATTAAAAAGAAATTCAATTCACTCAATCATGGCTCTCAATAATGTTCTCTTACACTCTCATTATTGGCATGACATATTCCTCTTACACTCATTAATACTCTTACACTCTCTTACACTCATTAAAGCACATCATAAAAGATTCTTTTACACTCTCTTACACAATAAAAAGCATGTCAGAAAAGATTCCTCTTACGCACTCTTTAATGCATATGTTATACTCTCTCTTAAAAGCATAAGTTACAAAGGCATGTGTACCTCCTTAATGGTATTTATTACATTTCCTAAATGGGCATGGATTACACTCAAGGCATGCGAGTTACTCTTCCTTTATGGCATGGATTCGTTGCTCCTACATATATGTGCCTCATTTTTCTCCCCTCACTACTTGTGCATTGTGAAAGGAGAGTACGAACTTGAGAAAGAGAGAGCTAGAGAGTCTAGAGAAGAATTGTGTGTGAGAGAGAGAGAAAGCCTTGAAGAGTAAAAGCGGAACTTGGTGAGCCAAGGTTGATTCAGTGCTTTAGTGTTTCAGTGTTGATTCAAAAGGTTGGTTTAGTGCTTCAGTGTTTCAGTGTTGATTCAGAAGGTTGATTCAGTGTGTGCATCTGTTGCTGCTACCAATGATCTTCATGCTACAACTCGTTCAAATTTGAGTGAACTTTACTCATTCTCTTGATTTTTTTATTGTACTTTGTATCTCTGTTGAACAATTGATTTCTAATAGTTGGGTTTTCCCCTTGTGGGTTTTGCCCTAGTCATTGGACCTAAATTCTCTATGTCTCATTGTATTCTTGGTTGTTTTTATTGTGCATTTGATTTATGTTCTATCTACGATTGCTTATCTAATGTTGTAGCATAAAGAAGTTTTGTAATAAGTGATTGTGACAACATAGAACATTAGAATTTCAACAATTGGCACATCCTGTATGTATTCCATTGTTTGGTATCGTGGGATCCATGTTATATCCAAAGCAAGAAACAACTAGTTCAACATGTTGGTTTCTATATATCAATGGCACTGGAATTACGAGGTGAATGAAAATTGCCTTCAAGAATGCTTGCTTCATCCTACAAGCATTAAACTTTGAAGCTCAATAAAGAACAAGGGCTTTGTTCTTCCAATGGAGTCGCCAGAAGAAGATCTATATTGTCGTTTAAAGGAATCATCTCTTCAAATATTGAACCAAGGAGGCATATTTGCTTCCTCCATGGCAACGATGGCAAAAATGTTACTGCGCAATCTAGCAGGGCCCTAAGGAAGGGAAAACCTAAGGGACAACTACTAGACTAAGTGACAATAGTGGGACAACGACCCACTGTCACCTCAGTCAAAGTCCCCTACTCTTTACAGAGTTTCACTGATGGGAGGAGTCTCGATAGGAAAGGGAATCACTTACAATGCATAAATCAATGATTTAGGTATGATGTGATTCCAAAAAGTCTATTGAAGGAGAGACACAACAATGGCTCCGCGCTTCAAAGAAGCTAAAACGCTCTCTAAGAAAGACGTTGAGATAAGGAGTTCAAAACTTAGGGTTTTGAGATATGCAATAATGATAGGTATTCCTAAGATCAAGACTCTAAGCGATGAGGTAAGACCTCACAAAAAAGCTCTATGTGATGTTTTAACAATTCTAAAAGACTCTTTGCTCCGTTTGAGAGACCTAGGAAATACTTGTGCTAGACCTAGGGTTTTAGGAATAATTGTGGGAAGAAATACTTCCAAGGTACTCACTAGGTCAAGGCAAGGGAGGAGAAATGGTTTCTTTTGATTTATTTCATTGAATACTATGCTTGTAAAAGCCTCAAGAAAGTGACCAAGGTGAGAGAGAAAGACCTAGGTTTTCCCTCTTGGAGTAGCACCTAAGGCAAGAGATTTTATGGATGAAACTTGGGCGGATGCCCACCAAACTTGGAGCATAGGTAGCCTAGACCCTGAGCTTGATGTTTGGAGGCTTTAATTCCTAGAAAAGCACATCCCTAAAATTTCGCTGCTATCACTAGATTTCCGCCCCACCTTTAAAGGACAAAAAGTTAGGAGGAGAAAATATGGAGAAAGAGAAGTTTGATAACCAAAATCCTTGAACTAGTGCCTATTGCTTTGGGCAATGGAGTCTTGAGATGCTTAAGATAAGATAAAACGTCTTCTAAGGAGGCTCGAAATTGGTGCCCTAGATATCAATTTGAAACATTTATCGTCTTCAAGATATAATTGAGTTTCATGAAGAATTCAAAGACATTCATCCACTAGGAACATTCATTACATGACTTGCATTGGATAACATATGCAATACTCTACTAAAACAACTTTCCAAATTTAATCTTCAACAATCAGGGCACAAATTCTCATATTGTAGAGCAACAATTCCATACATTAAACAACTTTCAAAAGAAAAATTCCATTAACCTTAGGCACTTACAAAGAGACATGCAATATATCCATCTATCATTCAAGAAGAAGCTCTAAAGAAGAAAAACAAATCATCTTCCACACATCAAAATGCATCAAAGAGTCTCCAATAGCTCCAAAGAAATAGTGTGAGTTCTTTTACAAGAGAACTAATTCAAGTGTGATGATCTTCTCTCACAAATGAGAGCGAGTTCTATTTATATGATCCTCATTAAGTCGAATTAGCCTAATTAGCCCCCAAAACATTAAAATAATGGACAAGAAACAAGCCTTAGTCACAAGTCGACCAAGTAACTTTCACAAATCATAAATTAGCCATCCAAAAGCTAGCTGCATTGATGACATCATGCTGATGTAGGGCCGTAGGAAGGCCACATTGAGTCCTCTAGGTGCCAAGATGAGAGAGAGATATGGATTTATGAAGGAACGAAATGAAATACAAATTTAATAAAAAACACAGAGATACAACAAAATAGAACTACATTCAATAAATAACAAATGCTGGAAACTGTTTACATGTACAATGAAGATAAACTAGCTTGGGCAATGGTAACTTTATCTCTAAGAAGAGATGTGACAGCTAAATGCCTTCTGAAATGTGTTACAATGAGGCTCAAAGGCCTCTTTATCATGAAAAAACATTAAGAAACCCTAAATATCTAAAAACCTAACCCTAGGTGATGAAGTGCCAAAAGGTATGGGCCCTGATGGGGTTGGTTGGAACATCAAATTCTCGGGGTCGTAACTTTGACATATTATCTCTGTTTGGCACGCATTGTAGCTCATTAGAAAATTCTATCTGAGGACAACTTTCAACTACAAATGTCAGTCGAAGTGTTACGTTTGTTTGTTTCCTCAAAAATCGTCGTTTAGGGCCTCAAAATGACTTTGGAAGTTCAGGACCCAAAAACTACCAAAAATAGAAAACTACCGAAATAGGAAACTGTGTTGAAAAAGAGGAATCTGACAGAAAACAGTGCTGGGGGTTCAAGTGGAATAAGTGGGTGGCCACCAATATCCACCTGGTTGGATTAGTCCTCCCCCCTTAGATAACAATGGTTCCCATTGTGTTGAGTGCCCCCATGAGGTGAGGAAACTTCTGTTGAACTTGGTCCTTGGTGAGCCACTTACCTTCGTGTAGGAGCTGACCAACTTTGACAACCCAATACATTTGAATCCTCTGTTGGCGAGTGTTCTTAACTTGTGTGTCCATGACTCGATTAGTTGTAGCTTGTTCATTGTAATCTGGGTTGAGCTCTGTTGGTGTCAACTGCTCAACAATGTCTGATGTGTCCAACAATGGTGAAAAGTATGGTTGAAGGTAGTCCACATTGAATACCAGGTGCAGGCCAAGAAATGGGGGAATACTTAGCTCGAAAGGATTGTCAACCAAAACCTTGGTGATGGTGTAAGGCCTGTATCAAAGTGGTCAAAGCTTCCGATGAGCTTTGACAAGGCATTCCTTTTGCAAATACAACCAAACCTTGTCGTCCACTTGAAATTGATGTGTCACTTGATGCTAATCATGGCGTTGTTTATACTTAGCATTAACTTTATCTAAGATATCATGAACTTGTTGGTGGATGTGCTGGATGTGTTCAATAAACTTGATGGCTTTATTAACCTTGGATTGGACATGAGTGTATTCTGTCTGGGTAATTGTAAGAGGCATTGCAACATCAATGGGACACAATGGTTGAAATCCTAGGCCCACCTGAAAGGGGTTGTAGCTAGTTGAGCTATGGAGAGCTTTGTTGTAGCGTGTTGAACATAGGGGAGACTCTCATCCCATGTTCGTGGATGCTTAGAGTTGTACGTGTGCAGTATGTGCACTATCATCCTGTTGATGACCTTTGTCTGACCATCAGTCTGGGGGTGGAAGGCAGTCGACTTGGTGACCATGGTGTCCAACAATGCCCAAAGCCTCGACCAGAATGCACTTAAGAACTTGCTATCATGATTTGTTATAATGGTCTGTGGGATCCCGAAATGTACCCACTTGTTCGAAGAAGAGCTTTACAGTGGCTTCTATTGTGATACTCTTCTTGCAAGTAGCTAATATGGTCATCTTAGAAAATCTATCGATGACCACAAATACATAGTCATTACCATGCCTGGTAGAAGGAAGGCCAGACATATTGTCTATGGAGATGGATTCCCAAAGCCGACTAGGAGTAGGCAAAGGGGTGTACAGGCCTGGCTTCTTATGTTTGGCTTGGCGATGACATAGACAATGTAGGATCTGATATATTTGCCAACATCCTGTCGGAGTTTTGGCCAATAAAAATACTTTTGCAGTATTGCCACTGTCTTCTCCACACCAAAGTGTCGTGCGACCCAAATGTGATACGCCTCCCAAATTAGCTTAGCACGCTCACTTGAAGGAACACAAAGATGTCCCAGAGAGCACAACAATCCATTTTGAAGGTGGAAGTCTAGAATTGGCTCTCCAACCATCAACATCTTGCAGGTGGCAGCGAATTCCGAGTCATTATCATAAAGCGGTGGCTATCTGGAGGTCTCATGCCCACAAGAGTTGAGAACAATTCTCACTACCACAATCGGGGGCTGGCTGAGGCAATATGTGACGTGATTGGTGCTTCCCTTCTTGTATTTAATGTTTAGATGGAATTGTTGCAGATATGTGGACCACTTCTGATGGCGATTGTTCTACAACTTGTTGATTTCTGGTAGCATTGGATATGCTCTAAGTCTCAAATTTTGCAGGGAGGCTTGAATATATGTACTCCAAAGAACCCAGAAAACGTTTTGGGAAATTCCACCCGGAGACAATTTTATTAGAATAATTAATTATTTTTAATGGGTTTGTTAATTTTAGGTATGTTCTATGCTTAGAGCAATTTATTTCAATTTTCACAGTTAGCTCAATATCTTTTCTAGATTAGCAATCACATTAACATTAAAGTAAGCTGCAGATAGAACATAAACATAAATCGCAGAAGACAAGCCAAGACAAGAGGACACAAGATGTGGCGCTAGCCAAGGACAAACCCCAATGTGGGGAAACCCTTGATCAATTCTTCTTATATGTTCTTCAATAGTTCAACACAAAGAGAGAGAGAGAGGATAGTACGTTTACAACAGAAGTCAACACTTTGACTTATCTAGATAAGAGCATATATCATCTCTAAGAAGATGATACATGAGATCAGTTGAAGACATGTTGCTTCAACTGATTCTCCAAGGTGACTCCTTCACCTATCGTTGTGCTGCATTTCGTCGCCATACTGCACCTCACCGCGCTGCACCATGCTGCACCCATCATCATTATGTTGCATCTCATCACGCTTCATTAATCATGACTGTACCCATCAGTGTATTGCATTATGTGCCATTGCTACACCATGTTGCCGTATTGACCTATGCTCTAGCTGCATCTTGCTTGCTTGTTGTCCGTAGCATGCTTTTTGTCCCTTGCTTGCTTGTTGTCCTTAGCATGCTTGCTGTTGCATGCTAGGTCCCTTGCATGCTAGTTGTAAAATTGACTTCTTGGTGTATTTGCTGCTAAGTACCATACAACTGTCCTAATGTTAGTTAGCTGTCCCTTGCATGCTGCTCTCCTTTGGAGACAGATGCTCTAATAGTTCTCGGAAGTTTCGGCTGTTCCGAAAGTTCCCGGCTATTCCAACTGTTCTCGAGAGTTTCGACAATTCCTGACAGTTTTGGCAGTTCTCGGCAGTTCCTGGTAGTTCCTGGCAGTTCCAGCAGTTCCGACTGTTCTCGATAGTTCCTGACAATTCCGGCAGTTCTGACAGTTTTGGCAGTTCCGACAGTTCCGGCTGTTCCCAATAATTTTTGGCAGTTATGACAGTTCCTAGCAGTTCCGGCATGTCCCGACAGTTCCGGCAGTTCTCGACAGTTCCGGTAGTTTCGGTAGTTCCCGGCAGTTTTGGCTTCTGCCCTCTGCTTTAGCTTTCTCGGCAATTCTGGCTTCTGCCCTATGGATTAGGGCATCGTTATCGCTTAGGATCTCTCCTCCTACTAAAACCCAAAGACAAGTAGAGAGGAAGAGATCCCAAGTGTGTTGAAATGACTTGAAGGCCACCTTTATTTATACTAAAACGTTGAGCATAAGTGGGGTTTATTTGGTTGCTGGCCGACCTTGACGAATTGTCCCATAACACAAATAAATTCATATCTCCATGAATACTTATTGGAATCGCATGATCTTTAGATCAATCCTACACCTCTCGATGAGAGGGATCCGACAAAAATATCAGCGTCCATTAATAAGATGACCCACATGGAATTTGGCCCTAGTTGCCAATTTTAACACTCCCTCTCAACTAGGGAGAACTCCATCCGCTGATCCATATGTCCGACTGTACTATCTCTGCCATCAGTGCCCTGCACCGCTCTGCTGAGCTTTGCTTTTCTCTGCTCTGCTTTGCTCTGCTCCGCTGAACCATGAAGAAGAAGAATTGATCGAGAATGTCTCATACCATTCTCTACTGACCCGAAGTCTGTTTCATTTGAAGAGAGTGTGTCACATCACTCTTACTGACCCGAAATCAGTTTTATTGATCCCAGATCAATATCACAAGAGAGTGTCTCAAACCACTCATATTGATGCCAGATCAAGCATAGGGAGTATGGTAGATACAACGATGCATCCATCGATAGTACTACCATGGTCCTTAACCCCATTTCCCTGCTCATTGATCAGATGAGAGGTACTTCCCATGAGTCCCAGACTGCATGGGTAGGATGCCTCAACAAGAGAACTAATCATCCTATCCACAGGAGAACGAATCATCCTGCCCCACAGTCGCCATGGGGGAACTAATCATCCCGGCCCACAGGAGAACTAATCATCCTGTTTCACAGTAGACACGGTAGAACTAATCATCCCGGCCCACAAGAGAACTAATCATCCTGTTCCACAGTTGCCATGGAGAACTAATCATCCTGGCCCACAGGAGAACTAATCATCCCGACCCACAAGAGAACTAATCATCCTGTTCCACAGTTGCCACGAGAGAACTAATCATCCCAACCCACATGAGAACTAATCATCCTGTTCCACAGTCGCCACGAGGTATCACAGGGGAAGGTTGAACCTATCATCTTGTACATAGCGCACCACCAGGGGAGGGTGAGTCGCCCTGTGGTCGTATGTTGCTCCAGTAAGTACCCCAAGCCCCCCAAAGCTCCTAGAGCTCAATGCATGCATCATACAGGACCCTTATAAGAAGGTCTCTCAACGACTCCAGGTCATTCGGGAAAGTCATAGATTTGACCTTTCTCGAGGCTTTGGAAAAATGTCTACGACCTGTACATCAGTCTCAATGCGATGGAGCCTCCTCGCTCATCGACTTACCATATCCCAGATAAGGCAGTGTTTGATGTCTATCTGCTGGAGCAATCATCGAATACAGGATTCCTCAATAATCGAATCCCCCCTTTGGTTGTCACAGAGAATCACAGTGGTATTCATCATGTGTACAAACAACTCACTGAAGAGCTTCCACAACTAGGCAGCTTCATACGAGATCATACTCGTAGCTATGTATTCGGTCTCGGCGGTGCTTATAGCAACCGACTTGTGCTTCCTGCTCATCCATGATATCGAAGCAGAACCCAAAGAGAACCAGCGCTGAGAAGTGCTGTAGTGATCCTCCACACTGCCTGCCCAGTTAGCATTCGAATAATCATGTAGCTTCATCTTTCCGGAAGTGTCTCTCAATCCATGAGAGATTGTGCCCCGAAGATATCTCAGAAGATTCTTGGCACCAATCCAGTGAGGCTCAACCAAATTTGAGCTCACCATGCTAACTGCAGAACATATGTCCGGACGGAAGTTCACCAAGAACATCAATGCAAATGAGTTTATGAAACTCAGAGGCATTTCCCAAATCTCTGTCCGGCATCATCACCATATAACTTCTAAAAGTTAAGGTCCTCGAGGTAGTCACAGGCTTGCAGTTTACCATTCCACATCCAGAATCCAACTCGTCTGCAACTGTTTGAAATATGTCGTCCTTAGAAGGTGTTGGTATGAGAGGTCTATCATCCACAACCTTCAAACAATGGTTTGGATCAGCTTCACTCTTACTGAATCTCAGCTTCATCTAACAGCTATCAATCCTCTCATACTACGCCCGGGGAATTTTGTTTCAAGCCATAGAGGGCTTTATTCCACCTGCATACGTGAGATTCCTGATCAAGAATCTCAAACCCCTCGAGTTGTTCCAAATCTATGGACCTGCTACATGAGGGGAATGGTCCCCTTGTAAGATTTTCCTTCGGTACATCTCAAACATGTACTGTCATGCTCTTTTTGAATTCAGGCATCATTGTCACCATCTGAGTCACAGACCTCCGGTGCTATGTGTCAATGGACATGGTCCCCAGTGGACTTCTTGCAACTTGATACAACCCTGAACTCAAAAACATCTTTGAAAATTCTATTTTCAAACACGTACCTTTGCATCGATGAGTACCACCCTGTAACCTTTGACTTCCATTGCTGAAATGGCCACCAGGTTCTTCTTGCGATTAGGTACATAAAAGAGATTCTGTAAATGAATCAAGTTACCCTCATTCAACTAAGGGGTAACATTCCTTACACCCTTTCCAGGATAGGTGGCATCAGCTCCAAGTATAATCCCACGATTGTTTCCATCTCTACCAAATTAGAGAGTGCACCCTTCTTTCCAATGAAGTGCCTTGAAGCACTGGGGTTCCTTGCTTTCTTTGAAGAGTCGACCATTTCCTTGATGACCTGCATTACCTGTCATTCCTTTGATCATTGAAGATGTCCCTGGAATGATTGTTATCTTCATCAAGGGATGTGTCTTTGCCATTCGGACACTCCTTCACATAATGGCCGAACTTATTGCAACCAAGGCATCTGCCTTTCCTTCCACCCTTAGATCTAGACTTCCCAATGAAGTGATCTTTAGGTAGGCCATCAGAAACTTCCGCTACGCCATTCTGATAATATTCTCTGCTTCGAATTCACCCTCGGTGAATTTGAAGAGAGATGAGGAATTCACTGATACTTTTGTCCTTTCCCAACTGTCTTCGGTGATTGCTCTTTCACTGTTGCTTGGGCATTGTCTTCATCTCACCTCTGATACCATGTTAATTTTAGGTATGTCCTATCTTAGAGCAATTTATTTCAATTTTCACAGTTAGCTCAATATCTTTTCCAGATTAGCAATCACATCAACATTAAAGTAAATCGCAGATAGAACACAAACATAAATCGCAGAAGACAAGCCAAGACAAGAGGACACAAGATGTGGCGCTAGCTAGCTACAAACCCCAATGTGGGGAAACCCTTGATCAATTCTTCTTATATGTTCTTCAATAGTTCAGTAGAGAGAGAGAGATAATACGTTTACAACAGAAGTCAACACTTTGACTTATCTAGATAAGAGCATAGATCATCTCTAAGAAGATGATACATGAGATCAGTTGAAGACATGCTGCTTCAACTGATTCTCCAAGGTGACTCCTTCACTTATCGTTGTGCTGCATTTCGTCATAATGCTGCACCTCACCGTGCCGCACCATGCTGCACCCATCATCACTTTGTTGCATCTCATCACGCTTCATTAATCATGACTATACCCATCACTGTACTGCATTATGTGCCATTGCTACACCATGTTTCTGTACTGACCTATGCTCTGGCTGCACCTTGCTTGCTTGTTGTCCCTAGCATGCTTTTTGTCCCTTGCTTGCTTGTTGTCCCTAGCATGCTTGTTGTCCTTAGCATGTTTGTTGTTGCATGCTAGCTGTAACATTGCATGCTTGGTGTATTTGCTGCTACGTAGCATACAACTGTCCCAATGTTAGTTAGCTGTCCTTTGCATGTTGCTCTCCTTTGGAGACAGATGCTCCAACAGTTCCCGGAAGATTCAGCTGTTCCAGTTGTTCCTAGCAGTTCTGGCAGTTCTCGACAGTTCCGACATTTTCGGCTGTTCTGGCTGTTCCGACAGTTCCCGGTAGTTCCGACAGTTCCCGACAGTTTCGGAAGTTCCCGACAGTTTCGGCAGTTCCTGGCAGTTCCGGCAGTTCTGACAGTTCCCAGCAGTTCCCGACAGTTTCGAAAGTTCCCGGCAGTTCCGACAGTTCCTAGCAGTTCCCGGCAGTTTCGACAGTTCCCGGTAGTTCCCGACAGTTCCGACAGTTCCGACAATTCCCAGCAGTTCCGGCAGTTCTTGACAATTTCGACACTTCTCGGTAGTTTCGGCAGTTCCGGCTTCTGCCCTCTGCGTCAGCTTTCCAGATTGTTCCTGTAGTTCTGGTATCTGCCCTATGGATTAGGGCAGCGTTATCGCTTAGGATCTCTCCTCCTACTAAAACCCAAAGACATGTAGAGAGAAAGAGATCCCAAGTGTGTTGAAATGACTTGAAGGCCACCTCTATTTATACTAAAACATTGAGCACAAGTGGGGTTTATTTGGTCGCTGGTCGACCTTGACGAATTGTCCCATAACACAAGTAAATTTATATCTCCATGAATACTTATCGGAATCAGGTGATCTTTAGATCAATCCTACACCTCTCGATGAGAGGGATCCAAGAAAAATATCAGCTTCCATTAATAAGATGACCCACATGGAGTTTGGCCCTAGTTGCCAATTTTAACAGGGTCCCTAAGTCTAAACTTAGGAAATTAAAATAATTAATGGGTATTAATCTAACTATGGGTGTAACTTCTAGAAGAAGATGAGGATCAAGCAAAAATTATCTTAGTCATTGATTAGCTTCTAATCTGGGCCGTTGAATGTCAATGAGGAGACTATTTAAGGAAGCTTGAGGGTCATTTGGTAGACACACCGAGAGTTGATCAGTCAGATCGAATTTCTGAGGCTAGAGCAACGCAATGATTTCGTGGTGATCACGCAGAGGGGCAAAGATAGTTTTTGGTTGGAGAATCTTCTCTTGAGCCAAGAATACGCAACAGAGAGGAAGAGAAAGGCGTAGAGGAGGCAGCGTAGTGCCCAGTGAGGGTGACGCAGAGCAACGTAGTGTCTTTAGTGCAAAAGTCTGAAATTTAGTTGGGAGTTCGATGTTCTGAGCTGGGAGGGCTGAAGTCGAGGCTCCTGAGAGCAAATCGATCCAGTAGAGGAAGTGACGCAATTCCTCAGAGGCAGTGATGCAGGCCCACGCAGTGATTGTGTAGGGGCAACGCAGAGGTAGCTGGAGACTCGTTGTTTCAGTTGCTAGATCAACCGAGACTTGCAGTGTAGAGTGAGGTAATCTCACTAATTTCTTCTGCCGAGTGATATTCTCTGTACTGGATAGCCAACAAGGCATCCAAAGTTTGTATTCAGAAATAACTACTGCTTAATAATAAAAACCTTTAGAACTGTTGCATCGGTTTTCCTGCATTTGGATATTTCCGGGGACATTTGTCCAAAATAACGGTGTCATTGTGTTGTATCTTTTCTTGTTTAGTTTCTTGTTTCAACATATTATTTTAAATAGTGAATGCCGCAATCGTATGTACTTCGATATTTATCGTAGAACATAGTAAATAACTTGTATGGGTTAACAAGTAGGAGAAGTAACATCAGTTTGCTGCAGTAGGAATTCCTGGGTTTAAGAATTTTTCACATGGTATCAGAGCAGTGTAGGTGAAGCAAGAAGAACAGTGCTAGAGAACCCAACGCTGAGTAGAGAAGGAGATCGAATAAGCTACAAGAGGCAGTAGTTTGAATCCCCAGAAGGGTTTGCACAGTCCAAGCCAGGGGGGCTGAAATTTTTGAGGTAGTCTCTCTCTGAGTGAGTCGACAGAGAGGAAGGGCTACCAGATCGAAATCTTGCCGTGGCAGAGGGAGCAACGCCGAGCCTCAGCATGAGGAAGAGCTGGTGGGACACAGTTTTTCTGCACGCTGTTTTGTTGGGCAGAAAGATGTCAAAAGAGAGAAGAGAAGCACAGTGAGGGAATTTTTCCTCAGTAGACTCCCTGCCAAGAAGTCCATTTTCTTATTGGCTGAGCAACAACAGTAAGAAGCAGAGAGGAGCAGTTCGACATTTTCGAGGTAGAGATGGCAACCAGTGGTTTGAGGGATCAGGATAGATTGGACAGAGCATCCAACTATGTCATTTGAAAGACAATGATGTCATTCCTTCTAGATGAGCACTCCCTCAAGACATATGTCGACCGTGTGGTGGCTATGCTTGCAGATCAAGATCCACTAAAGAAGTACCGAGCAGAAATGGCGAAGGCAAAGAGAATGATCCTGGACGGCGTGAAGGATCATGTAGCTTGTCACATTGCTAGCAGAAGGACTGCTAAGGAGATGTAGGATGTGTTGTCTACGCTGTATTAGGGATCTTCCGAGCAACGAAAGCTGTACTTAGAGTAGAAACTAAGATCTGCATAGATGCAAAAGAGGGAGGACATAGATTTGTTCCTCACGAAGCTTCAAGAGACTTGGGACAGGTTAGGAGCTGTGGGGTCTACACCTTAAGGGTTCGAGTTGGTTAGACTGGCCCTCAATTCAGTTTCAGATGAGTGGCAAGTCTTTGTCTAGAGTATCCTGGGAAGGGCGACTTTGCCAAATTAGGATGAGATGTGGGCAACTCTTAAGCAAGAGGAACTGAGGAGAGACTTGGTCAAGTGTAAGCTTGACGAAAGCAGAGCAGTGGGTCGAAGCCCAAGGAGGAGGAAGAGAATGCAACCCTTGTATCCAAGAGGCAGCAGGAGCAGCGGAGGCGGAAGAAGGACGTCTCGAAGATCAAATGCTTCAGGTGTGGTGAAATGGGTCACTACGCAACACAGTGTCCTCTTAGAAAGAAGGACAAAGATGAGAAGCACGATTCGAAGGCTGCGCCCGTGAAGATTGAGGAGGAGTTCGCCATGACAGTGGAGATACCTCCAGGGGGGAGGTGGGTTGATTTAGAACTGTACTTCAAAAGAGCTATAGATGGGTAAGATCCTTGAGGAGCCCACGTCTTAGATAAATTCCTTGCTACGGGAGCTCAGATTAGAAGTAGCAAGATGGACCAAGTGTCAGTTGGTGCAGAGGAGTGCCGGAGTGATAGTTGTAGTGGCTAGGAGCGCCAGAGACTGAGCAACGCAGAGCTAGAGTTGACAACAATGCAGTTGGCATAGAGCAGAGGTTAGTAGCAGCGCAGAGGCTTCATAGGGTCAGTGTAGAGACTAGCAGCAGTCAGAACTCCAGCAACGAGATGCATCATGCTTAACACCAGTTCAGTGATTTGGGATGCTTTTCCGTTGCTAATGCAGTAGCAACAGTTTGCAGTGCAAGAGCAATTTGTAGTGGCAGTGCAAGATCAATTTGTAGTGGCAGTGCCTGTAGCAGCACAGATGTTGAAATTCAGAGGGAGTTGCAGTACGGATGCAGTGTTGACAGTGGCAGGGTTAACAACAGTATAGATACAACATTTGTGCAGTAGTTGGTGGACTGGATGTCAGAGATCAACAACGCAGAAGAAGTTACAGAACGGGGTGCATTGCTAGAGCAGATTCCTCATTAAGAGGGAGTGTTGACTGGTAGCATCGGATGTGCTCTAAGTCTCAAATTTTGCAGGGAGGCTTAGACACATGTATTCCAAAGAACCCAGAAAGCGTTTTGGGAAATTCCACATGGAGACAGTTTTATTAAAATAATCAATTATTTTTAATGGGTCCCTAAGTCTAAACTTAGGAAACTAAAATAATTAATTGTTATTAATCTATTTGTGGGTGTAACTTCTAGAAGAAGACGAGGATCAAGCAGAAATGATCTTAGCCATTGATTAGCTTCTAATCTGGGCCATTGAATGTCAATGAGGAGATTATTTAAGGAAGCTTGAGGGTCATTTGGTATACACACCGAAAGTTGATTAGTCATATCGAATCGCTGAGGGTAGAGCAATGCAGTGATTTCGTGGTGATCACGTAGAGGGGCAAAGATAGTTTTTGGTTGGAGAATCTTCTCCTGAGCCAAGAATACACAATAGAGAGGCAGAGAAAGACGCAAAGGAGGCAACGTAGTGCCTAGTGAGAGTGACACAGAGCCACGAAGGACTCACGCAAAGCAGCGCAGTGTCTTCAGTGCAGAAGTACGAAATTTAGTTAAGAGTTGGATGTTCTGAGTCGGGAGGGTTGAAGTTGAGGCTCCTGAGAGGAAATCGATCCAGTAGAGGAAGTGATGCAGTTCCTCAGAGGCAATGATGCAGGCCCATGCAGCGAGTGCGTAGGGGCAGCGCAGAGGTAGCCGGGGTCTCGTTGTTTTAGTTGTCGGATCAGTCGGGACTTGTAGTTTATAGTGAGGTAATCTCACTAATTTCTTCTGCCAAGTGATATTCTCTGTACTAGATAGCCAACAAGGCATCCAGAGTTTGTATTCAGAAATAAGCTTAATAATAAAAACCCTCAGAATTGTTGCATTGGTTTTCCTGCATTGGGTTTTTCCGAGAACATTAGTCCCAAAATAATAGTGTCATTGTGTTGTATATTTTCTTGTTCAGTTTCTTGTTTGGGCATATTATTTTAAATAGTGAATGCTGCAGTTGTATTTACTTTGATATTTACCGTAGAACACAGTAAATAACTTGTGTGGATTAACAAGTAGGAGAAGTAACATCAGTCTACTACAGTAGGAATTCCTGGGTTTAAGGAATTTTCACACGACTTCCCTGGTGTCTTCAAGGTTGAAGAGGTCGGTGATCCTTGTGGATGATCGATTGTCTCGTTCCCCAGAATAGAATGTTTCCATTGCGGGCAGGCCTACATAATAGAATACATTTCCTTATCATAGGTGGGGTACCTGTGAATAGTATCATAGAGTGTCTCACTGTGATAGGCCACTGGATGCCCTTGTTGAGTGAGGACTGCACTAGCATAATCAGAGGCATCTGTCTCAATCTCAAATGGCTGTTGCAGGTCTGGCAAGGTGAGGACTGGTGCAAAGCAAAGGCTTTGTTTAAGTTCAATAAATGCCTTCTGTTGTGACTCAGAGCAAAAAAACGTTGCTTTTGCTCCGCCCTTGGTAACTTGACTTAAGGGCCAAGTGATATGAGAGAACCTTAACAAGAATCTCCGGTAGAAATTAGCAAGGCCCAAGAAGCCGTGCAACTTTGTTAGAGTCGTTGGGGCCAACCAATTCTGAATGACTTGGATGTTATTTGGATCCATGTGCACGCCTTGCTCATCAATGATGTTGTCCAGATATTGGACTTGATTCATGCCAAAGGAGCATTTCTCTAGGTTGGCACAAAGCTTGTGCTGCCGCAGGGTTTGAAGGACTCGTTGAATATGTTGCAAGTGTTCTGCCCAACTCTTGCTGAATATGAGGATATCATCCAGATATACAACCATGAACGAGTTGGTGAAAGGTCGCAAGATGTCATCCATCAACCTCATAAAAGTTGGCGGGGCATTTGTTAACCCTAAACTTATGACCAACCACTCAAAGAGACCCTCCCTATACTTAAATCCAGTCTTATATACATCTGTAGGCTCTATTGGAACTTGGTGATAGCCAAACTTCAAATTGATCTTGCTGAAGTGCTTAGCCCCCTGGAGCTGGTAAAGAAGGTCATCAATCCGTGGGATCAGGTATCTGTTCCTGACTGTGATTTTGTTCAGTGTCTGATAATCAATGCAAAGTCTCCAGGTCCCATCTTTCTTCTGTACGAGTACAATTGGGCTCCCACAAAGTGAGGAACTTGGTTGGATGTGCCCTTTTTGCAACAAATCTTGGATCTGCTGCTTGATTTCCTTATTTTCTAGAAGAGAGCGACGATAGATTGGCCCATTAGGTAGAGGTGCTTCGAGGGTTTGATCGATCAAATGCTTTGCCCAATAGTGTAAAGGTACTCTTCTGGGTGAGGAGAAGATGTCCCTATACTCTTCCATAACCTTATCCACTTGCTTTTATTGCAAGAGGGCCCCTTTTTGGGGCCCATGGATGTGGCCACGATCTTCCTCTTACTTTGAGAGCGAATCAGGAAGGAAACAAATTTCCCAGTCTGGGAGATGATCTTATTGTATTGGTTAGCAAAAATCAAAGAAATGGCAGTAGGCGGGGTACCTTCAGTATCTTGTATAGCTTTCTGCCCAAAGTAATAATAACAATACGAGGTCTGGACTCATACACAACATGACGCTTCCACAAATATGGTTGGCCTAATAAAACATCACAAACTTCAAAAGGAGCAACATGACACAATACCTCGTCCGTGAAAGGCTTGATGTTGTAGGTAGGTGGCAATACTGACTGCAGCAAAGATCTCGCCCTTGGTGGAGCTACCTAATGGTGTATGGATGTGGGTGTGGTGTTGTTGACAAGCCCAACCGCTTAACAACCTCTGCTATGATGAGGTTCTTTTGGCTCCCACAATCGACAATGAACCGCAATAGAATACCCTTCACCCACATCTGTGAATGGAAAAGCCGCTCACCCTCCTGCGGATCTTCAGGTTAACTTTTCTTGACCTTGGTGGTGGTGATGGTGGCATTGGGTTCTGCATCAATGATCTGTTTCCCCTTGTTAGGTTTTGGGAGTAGGAACATGCATTTGACTCAGAAGCTTTCAACTCGACCACCAGTGGCTGCTTTGTGTGACATTCATTTGTGTTGTGAGTGGGGCTCTTGCAGAACTCACACCACTTTCCTGTGTCTTTCTTCGTCTTCCCATTGCCATTCTTTGCTTGTGGCTTTGACGGATTGCCCTGGGCCAATCCACCTTGGCTTTGTTCCTTGTTCTGCGGTTTGGAGGTGCCTTTTCCCTGCTCTGGATTCGCAGATCCAAAGTCTCGCTTTTTCTGTTTAAATTTTTGCTCTATCTTAACAACATATCGGTATGCTACGTCAAGCGAGGAGATGTCGAGGACAAGGTTAGTTGGGAGCAGGAGCGACATTTTTAGAAGCTCTTGGTTTGGGAGCGATTTGGGGAGAGAATTTTTATATGATAATTTTTTTATATATATTTTGATGCATATATATTAACAAAAGCATGTAGAATGTTGAATTAGATCTAAAAAACATAAAAAACATAGATTGAACCATATAACAACAATCATCTAGAAGTTATAATCTTCATCAACCACGTCGACAAGTTAGTAACATACAACATATTGAGTCTCATGATTCTTCAATCTTAAAGTTTCAAGCTTTCAAAATTCAATATTTAACATTTATCATCATTGATCACCAAAGTTGTACTTGTAAGTTAAGTATAACCATTACAACAAATAATATCTAACATGAAATGAAATATTATAAAATGAAATGAAATGAAACAACTTTCAACTTTCATGAAGCATCATATTCATAATTCGTTACCAATGAGTTATAATTGCCAACTTCAAACTTAAATTGTCATATATTGTTTACAAAAAAATCATAATAAATATGAAAGAGTCAACAGTTATAAAAACTACTAGAAACTAGAAGACAAGTAAATCTATTATCTGCTGCTAATTCTTGGACCTCTTGCCATGAGAAATGTCTAATTTTTGAGCAGGTCGTGGTACTATTGGTGGTCTTGTAGGAGTCTCCTCCCGCATAGTCACACGACCAGAACTAGAAGGCACATGCCCTCCACGTGAGGATGTAGATGGAGGCGACGACAACAAAGGAACAATAGTTGGAACTCAAGCACTGGCACTGTTGCTGGATGGTGGGGGAGGCATGGTTGTTGTTGCTTCATCATCATCTCTCAAAAGTCCTGCTTCCAATTCTTCAAGATGTATAGTGCCATCCTCCAAATTATCGTTCTTTGGGTGGTTGTCCCAAATTCTATATGTTGGATCCTCATAAGCTTGATCATAATAATGACTCAACAACTGTAAGTTGTAGTGCACACAAATGCAACCCTAACTTATATATAGATCAACAACTGAAATACTAGACGAACACATAAGGGACACTGTTATTTTTGGACAATTGTCCCTGGAGAAACCCAATGCGGGAAAACTAGTGCAGCAGTTATGAGGGTTTTATTATTATGCAGATTTCTTGAGTACAACTAGGGTGCCGAATTGGCTCACCCAACAGAGATTGTTACACGACAGTAATACCTCTTCTCGGAGACAGATAATCAATTTCTCAGCACTAGTCTATCCCATGAAAATTCTTCCGGTGCTTCTCCGAGGCTCTGCGTCAGCCCTGCTAGCTTTTGCGTAGCTCTCTGACCCTCTGCGTCAGCTCTCTGGCCCTCTGTGTCACCCATGCATGCCCCTCAGCCTCTGCGCAGTCTCTAGCTGCCTCTGTGTAGCCTCCTTAGTCACTGCGCTGACCCTCTGGCACTCTCTCTACCTCTCTGCTATGTACTCATTGTCTCTCACTGTAACTCAGATTACTTGTTTGAATTTTCTCAGCAAACCCCGCTCCAGAAAATCGAACTGACTGATCAATATTGGTGTATCTCCAACTGACCCTCAAGCCTCTTCTTATACTTTTCTTGTTGAGTCTTCAACGACCGAGATTAAGTCCCTAATCAACGACTAAGATTAGATTTGGCTTGATCCATGTCATTTAGAACATTCTCACCCAGTTTTATATTAATACCTATTAATATTTTAATTTTCCTAAGTTTAGACTTAGGAACCCCATTAAAAATATTAATTATTTTAATATCTCTCCAACTGGGTGAAATTTCCCCAAACCATTTCTGGGTCTTGGAGATCTCATGTGCTATAGCCTCTCCACCAATTTTCATGGCTAGAGCACATCTGATGCTACCACAAATCAACACCTTAAATATTCTTCTTGTTGACATTCAACAATCCAGATTAAAAGCTAAACAATGGCTAAGATCATTTTAGGTTGATCCTCGTTTTCTTCTAGCAGTTACACCCACAATTAGATTAATACCCATTAATATATTTAATTTCCTAAGTTTAGACTTAGGGGCCCATTAAAAAAGTATTAATTATTTTAATAAAATTGTTTCTGCGTGGAATTTGTTGGCATTATGACACAGATTTAGCACTATGACACATGTGTTGTCCTTGATGGCAACTCACTCAAATGACAGATCACAATTCAGACCTACAGAATGAAGAAATAGAGGTATACGTAGGTTCCCTATTGACTAAGCCGCATGTACACATGGGTTAGCAGACCAAAAGGCGCGTATATCGTACACACACACTTTCACGGAAGGAAATGCACGTACATGTTGGGAAACTAAATATTGGTACGTGGTATTTGGTCCATGGTATTTTGATCCATGGTATTGGTCCAAGGTATCTAGTCCGAAGTGTTGACCCCAGGTATTTGGTCTAAGGTATTGGTCCTAAGTGGCTTTGGTCCATGGTATTGAGCAAGGCCTAAGACTATAAAAGGAGGAGAAGATCATTAGGCAAAGGCACTCAAGTAATGAATATCTAATGAAGAGCAAGATTTGATATACAAATTATTGGGTTGTGGTGCATAGCTGGATCTGAATCGAGGATGAACTTTAGCGCTTGATGAAGGATAAGATCTGTTGATGGGTCAAGATCTTAAAGCTTGAAGTGAAGTATCTCTATGTGGTTTTGATCATTTATCTGTATAACTGGCGCATGTTGTAATCTGTAAATATGATGATCTGGGTATAACTGAGGTCTGAATTGTTGTAAAGTTTAAATCATCATTTACAGATCTGTACGCAGGTTCACTTTAGAAAAGGCGCGTATACACGCTGGTTCTGCATATCAATACAACGTATACGTAGGTTCGCCTTGAGAAAAGTGCATATACATGCATGTTCGACAAAAGGAAGTAGCGTATATCTCACAAAGCATATTTTATCTACTTCTGTTTGCTGTTGCAGTGTTCTGAGTTCTGGCTTGGGTTCTGGTTACTGTTACTATATTTTGGTTACAGCACTTTGAAAGATCTGATTGAAGGGTTGTCAAGTTAATTGGTTGATTCAGTTTTGGTTGGTGCAAAAGGAGATTGGTTGATGCAAATATATTTGATGATTGAACGATGCTATTGATGGGTCCAGTCTGAAAATTTATGAAACGTGGTCCCTAGAAGAAAAGAGAAGTTTGTAGCCTTCTGTAGGCCGGCACCTACGTACTAGTAAACATATCAGCTAGTACAAGAGCTAGGGGGTTGTAGCTCCCTTCCAGGAGAAGCTGGAGAACGAGAGAAGGTTGTAGTCTTCTGTAGGTAGAAGGCTGCATACTGGTATAAGATTGCACTAGTATAAAAATTGTAAAAAGAAGTTTCTAATTTAAAAAGAAGATAGAGACGATTGCAGCAGGTGGTTTTCACCCACATTGGGTTTCCACCTTATATCTTGTGTTCTTGTGTGTGACTGTCTGCTTTGTTTTTTACTACACCTGGTTACTGTTTATATGGTTCTAATGCAGTGATTAAAGATCAACATATGAAGAATAACTAAATCTTAAGTTTGCAGGATATATGCTGGTTGCCTTAAATATAGTCGTGTATACACGCAAGTTTCATTAACTGAAGTAGTGTATATGAATCTGATTATGGAAATGAAAAATAATTGACTTGCTAATATTGATTCACCCCCCCTCTTAGTATTATTTCCAACAATTGGTATCAGAGTAGGTCCTCCAGAGGAAGCTTGATTGCTTAAAGGAAGATCCATCATCATGAGTAAACACGAAAAGAAGGATCCATCAGACCACCAATCTTTGATGGGAGCAACTTCGTCTATTGGAAGGTAAGAACCACAACCTATCTTCAATCTTAAGGAATAGATGTTTGGGAGATCGTAGAAGGAGGATATACATTTCCCTTAGCTATTCCTATAGATGCGGCAGGTAAAAAGCAATATGAAATCAATGCCAAGGCTGTCAATACATTATTGGGGAGTCTGTCACAATTAGAATTTGTCAAAGTTATGCAGCGCAAATCCGCCAAAGAAATATGGGACAAGATCGTTCTAAGCTATGAAGGAGATACTCAGGTAAAATGTGCAAAATGGCAAACTCTCAGAATCCAATATGAAACTCTCAAAATGCACAATGATGAAGGTATAGCTAGTTACTTCTTACGCATAGATGAGATTGTTAATTGCATGAAGAATTTGGGTGAAGAGATAAAAGAAGTTACTTTAGTTGAAATGGTTTTAAGATCCTTGTCTACTAAGTTTGAATCAAAAGTATATGCCATAGAAGAAAAGTAAGACCTTCAGACTATTACTATGACACAGCTGCACGAAATCTTAACTGCTTTCGAAATGAGAAAAGGAGGTCCATCAGATATGAGATAAGCTACATTTAAAGCTGCAGGAAGAGAAGAATCACGGCATATTTCAGAAAGAGAGGAAGAAGCAAACTTTGTCAAAAACCTTCAATGGGGTTCCGGAAGATTCAGAGGTAAACTACCTTTCAAATGTTTTGCTTGTGGAAGAGTTGGTCATTATGTTGCCAAATGTCCTCATAAAGATAAGCTTGATAAAGGTAAAGAATTAACAAAATGAAATAGAAAACAAAGTGTAAGTAAGAAGAGCTACTATACGCATGAAGATAGCGATGGTCTATCAAATAGTGATGAAGATGAAAATAGTGATAACTACAGACTTCTGATGGCTTTTGAAGATGATAATTTCTTGGATGCTTTAGATGAAGATGATCTTTATGAAGAAATCTCTAAACTCAAAATTTGTTTAGAAGAAAATAATATGATTATAGATACTCTGACATTTCAACTTGCTGAAAGAGAAAAACACAATGAAAAACTTGAATGTGAAATTGTGGGTCTAAGAAAGGATATTGAGAAAACAAAAGCTCTTAATCTTAGATTTGCTAAAGGATCAAAAACATTAAATGAAATTATCAAAGTGTAGCGTTCTCCTATGATAAAGACAGGTCTTGGATATACTGAAGAAGCATCTCAAGCACAAAAGTTGTCTACCTCCACTAAAAGCTATCTTGATGCAGCGAAGAGCAGTGAACAGGTTGACAATCGTCAGCAAAGGCATAAAATAGATCACCAGGTAAATTAGGCTCAATTTTCTTCAAGGATGAACATGAGTTACAACAATCCTTAGGTAAATCATACTCAATCTGCTTCAAGAATGAATATCAATAGAAACTACAATCATCAGGTCAGTAGATTCGATAATCGTAGGAACTTTTTTAATGGCCAATGCTTTTCATGTCATAACTTTGGACACAAAGCTGCTCAATGTGTTGCTTACAAGACCATCATGACGAGAGAATCACGAAATCAAAGGAATGTGACAGGGATCATGAAACAGACCTACAATAACTTTTCTCTTCTTGAAAATGAAATAGAATGCTCAATCTGCAACAAATTTGGTCATGAAGAATCTGAATGCAGGTGTAAATTTCAGCAAACATCTCAGAAGGAGCAAACTTCATTAAGTCCCAAAATATGGAAAAAGAAGGAACTGCAACCAGAAAGATGTGGTATAGCTTTGTATGCAGAAGGACAAGAAAATCAGTGGTACATCGAGAGTGGATGCTCAAAACACATGACAGGTGACAAAGAAAAGGAAAAGAAGGTCTCATTTGGAAATGACACTCCTGCTGTCATAAAAGGTAAAGGCTCTGTTCTCTTAAAAGAAAAGGTTAAAGCTGGAAATGTTATGCATGTTGATGGTCTAAAGCATAACCTGTTGAGTGTAAGTCAAATGTATGATCAAGGAAATGAAGTAGTATTTCGATCAAATGGATTTGTTGTTCGCGAGCTTGATACAGGTGAAACCGTGATCAAAGGTATAAGAACTCTTGACAGACCAGGTAGTAACTCCACAAAATTCAATTCGTTGATTTCATTTAGGTTGGTGTTTATTATATACGTGAGGGGGAGACTGTTCACTTCATCTCCCGATGATTGTTCATATTCTTTATTATTTATTTACATTAATTACATTCACCCAATCCTGATGATTAGGTGTCAACATTCCCCCCCTTAATCTGAAGGGATGTTGGTGAGTCCAAGCATCATTCTGAATTGTTCAAGCTTTTC